>JANJEY010000009.1:26292181-26304587 GCA_024703695.1 Erythroxylum cataractarum
TTCCGTCGCTATATGACGATTTTCTTGTAGTGTATAAATGTTAACGATAGAAGGGACATGACGTGATTTTAGTTGTGATGTTGAGATAAATTTCTGATGCATGTAAGGTGTTTGATGAAATGTTTGTTCTTTGAAAAAATAATTTTAGTTATTTATTTTCAGTTCTTTTTTAATATGAATTTCATAATTTCAATTGTTTTACTTGAAATATGATATAACTTACATTGACATTCTTGTAATGCATTATGCTTAGATTATTTTATAATATGATATGCTTAGATTATATTATAATATGATTATAATATAAAATGGATAATTATTTATGAGACATCTACGACAGTTTAGTATGAAAGTCTGCTTAGAGATTAGAAAATAGCTTAACTATGATGTCATAAAGCTTCAAAGCTGTGTAAAGAGAAGTCCTTCGGCTCGCCTCAGGAATGAAGTTGAAGGACAAGAGAAAAGGAAGTGGGTTAACGCTAAAAGAAAAGTACAAGATGTGCATATTATAGAATTAAGGAAAATTTCAACTCCAATAGAAATGTTTTTGCCTTCCTCTCCAAGCCTTGTAAGTCTAACCTTGCAAGCATGGGAATATAGTGATAAATATTTGGTTTCCCCATCACCACCATCATCTCCAAGCATAAATTTCTAAACAACGTACGTCCCCACAAAATGCTCATGAGGGCATTCATGCTTGTCATAAAAGCCAATTGGCCTATATCTATAGGCTGTCCAATCTCACCATACACATGCCTTATAGTCTTCTTAATCTTTTGTTTTCTCAGGCCATAACAACAATGTTGTTGTTACTTAAAATTTCATGAATAAAGACCTCACACATCTTTCTCCATTTAAAACCACAGGGGCTCCAACCTATATCATTTGAACCCAAAGAGATGATTCTAGCAGTGAGAAGTGGGTTGTGTTTCGCAAAGATTTTGTTTTGGTCTTGAACAACTTCTCTGACCAAGTTCTAGGAGCTAACCATAAGATAGAGTTTATTACCGAGGCAAAGCTTGTAAATGGGTCCATAAACACTAGTCAATTCTGTGAAATCTTGATGAATGTCTTGACCAAGAAATAGAAGGTATCCAACTATTAGCAATCCCTGAGGACCTGTGGAAGTGTAACCACATCCTTATTTATTTTCTTAACTTTCCATAAGAACCAGAATATAATAAATGTTATGATTGGTACAAAGAGATTTAGCAAAGTTCTCTCCGTGGTGGCTTTACAAAAAAACTGAACACTTTGCAGGTAAATTTTAAAAACAGTTTTTAACAAATTTACCGACGGAGAAAAAAGTTCGTCGGTGAAATATATTGGATTTACCGACGGAATAACCAAATTCGTTGGTAAATTACCTACGGCCATATCTCCAACACCTTTTTTCCGTCAGTAACTTCTGTCATTAAATAAGCTTACCAACGGAATGCGTATAAATTTTGTCGGTAATTTTCATTTCTAAACTCCTTTTTTTCTTGTAGTGCCAAATGAATTTATCATATAAGGTTAGTTTAGTGAACTTATTCTTTAACAAACACCTACACATTTGTTAAATTATATTCATACTTTAGTTTATGAAATTGACTATTTTCTTCGTAAGGAAAAACATAACATATGTTAGTCTTTTATGTTTTATTAATATACAATGTTAACAAACAACGATTGAGAATCATTTAGGGATATTTTATATACATATATATATATATGTACAAGATAGAGAATGTTTTTAAATTATTTTGTCACTAACTACAACCAATGATAAAAATATTCTTAAAATTATTTTGTCACTAATTACAAGACGCTAGAGAATTGAGGTAGAAATAAACAAAATTGAAGTTGGGTTTATATACAATAGAAGCTATTAAGAAACTTACATAATATTGTTTGAATTCAAAAACTTAAGCCAATAAAAAATGAAGTCCACACATAATTAGAGAAATTATATTTTAACTCGAAGCTTTAAATTAATGAATTATAAACCTTGAATTATTTATCATTCACTTTTTATTTCTTTAATTCTTTTATATAAATCACACGCGTATAATTTGGTGGACATAATCAGTGCAGATTTGATCGAGTCCATTATTTCTCTGTAGGTTCGGCCTCATGAGAGCAGCGTTGCAGCCCAATGTACGACCATGGTTCTTTGACTCTAGTCTTCACTTCATTGCCTGGTCCATGTTTGTATGTTCCAAAGACATGGACCCTTGTTTTGCAATAAGACTTGGATGTTAGAAACTGAACTGAGGTCTTCCAACGTTAAAAGATATCTTCCAAGTCACAATATAAGATGCCTGCTCCACGACATTGGAGTCATGTTAACTACGTCGTATGTGCTCCAACTGAAGTCAACGGGTTAACACTTAACGCCCAACACAAATTATCAATATAGTATGCAACTGACATCAGTTGATTAGACTAAGTCCGGAGTTGACTTCATCAAACATTGAGAAAACTTTGATTTATTTTATTACAATGAATGCACGGAAATACATGGAGCTTAGTGGTACATTAACTTTTATAATTTTAAAAAATTAAATTTTTTTAAAATTTAATATATATATATATATATACGAAGTTATTTAGAGGTTAGTGGTACACTAAGCTTCTCAAAATTAACAAAAATTAAATATTTAGATCCTCTTATCTTAAATTCTTGACTCCGTCACTAAATGAATTGAACATATCAAATATATTTTACTAATAGAATTCTATTAGTAATTAATAAAAAGACAAAATACATGTAATTTAATAAATAATTGAGAAAATTGTTTTTGAAATTAAGAGACCCGATTTCGGATAACTTATCATATTTAAGTATAAGATCTAAGTAATACAAATAAAAATTTATCAAATTAAACACAATATTAATCATCATCATCATCACACTTAATTTAAAATTTAACAATAAAATAAAATATAAAAAATATGATAATGCACAACCTTATCTTTATATAATTAAAAAGTTGTTTCCGGAGTTAAGTCAAACCATAACAATCTATGATTTCTTCTTACCCATGGTTCGTATCAGTTTACTCTTAGGCCGTAAAGTCTAAGGTCTAAACCATTGATTCCCAATTGAAAATCAAGGCCTTGATCGTAAATTTCGGTCCGAGTCTAACGTACCCCCAGGGCACGGATCGCCTGCTTCACACCCCAAAACTAGTTCCTGTACTTGTTGTCTTCTGACATCTGTAGATGCGAAAACAATTTCTCTTGGACGATTAATGTACAACCTTCTTCGCGGTCTCTCGAGATCCCATTCTCTTGGTGTCCCTTTCGTTCGAGTAACCCGCTTGGTCTTCTCCTTTCATGGCGTAGATTGCCTTGTCCATACAGCTTCGTGTGTTGGAGCTTCGAGACCGTGCTGCATTGGCTAGACTAAGTGCCGACGATCCGTGGCCGTCTCCAAGTTATGAAGATTTCTCGTTTGGTTTTGGTTATTCTGTATCTTCTCTGTTTTTTTGCATACAAGTCTTTTCCGATTCACGATTTACACCAAGCGTAAGTGACGCCAAGAGTTTCTTTTAATGCTTCTTCCGTCACTTCTATTATCTTTGTGCTCTGTTTTTGGAGAAATATGTAATCGTCAAATGCTTCTTTACAAGATTTTACGTCGTCAACTGTATTTCATTCTTTGTTTCTATGCTAAATTATTTTTGACGCTTAAAGTTTGTTTCGTCGTAAATTGACGGGAGTGTTCCTTTGTCCGCTTATTGAAGTGCTTAATTGTTTTTAAGGCAAATTGTAGTCCTGCAGTGAACAATGAGCTTTAAGTTAAACAAGAGTTCATCAACGATCACTTTTTTTCTTACGGGCTGGTGACTAGTAATCAATCCTGCAATTTCCCAATTTGGTACTTGGAGTGACGAATTCTAGTTAAACAGACTTGGGCACGAAATTGGAGATCCATGTAGAAGACCACATAGTCAGGTTTTGCGATTAGTTTGTTTGAAACAACTTAATAATTTCCTGGCATGGTTATAAAAAAGTATAGTATGTTTAGGGCCTTATCGTGATAATCTTTTCTCTGGAGACTAGGGACTGGCATTAAGCTTCTCTGTTGTCAGGACAGGTGCTGCATTACTCAACTTGGGTGACTATGGTAAACGTACTGATAAATTAGTTGCCATGCGATTCTTGCTCAAGTATACTTATATGAATTTAAGAACATCAATGATGCAACATTGCGAAAAGTTTTGTTCTGTTGTACAGTTTTCCTATGAACTGCCATAGTCAACACAATTTCTGAACTATGGATCTTTTTTCAAAGTTCACCCATTTGATAAAACACAAGAGTCATCCACTTCATCTTTTAACTCTGCCTTGTATTTCTATTTTTTTTAATCTTTGCTTATCAGCCTTGGGCTTTCATGCTTTTAGCCAGTTAACTAATGTCTTTAAACCGTTTCACATCGTTTGTCTTTCTGCTTTGTCTGAACTCTGCTGTCTCTGGTGACATTTTGGTCTTTATAATTATTCCATTTCAGCTCATATTTCATTTGAAAAAGTTGACTATTTTTTGCAACTAAATATATATTTTTGTTTCCTCACTTGCAGCTTTCCTATAGTTGAACCTGATCCAGGCCATACAAAGCTTCGCCTTTCAAGTGAGGGCCTGGAAGCCATCAGCCAAATAATGAATCCTGTTGCAGCTGTTGCTGTATGTCTTAAGCATTTACAAGTTGTAATTAGTCATATGGACTTTATATCTCTTGAATTTGGTTTTTCTTATAGGGGAGAAACTTTTACAGAGCATTTTGCTTAGTGTCACTTATGTCTGCTTGCATGATTTGCTTATTTGATCACAAGCCCACAAAGTTGGTTTCATATTTTCTATTGTGGATAACCATGCGAAGAAAAGTATTGTCCAAACTCCTTTTTCGGTTCTTGACTTTCAGTTTGTTGGCTGTATAATCAGGTTATTGGTCCATACCGCTCGGGAAAATCTTTTTTGCTGAATCAACTTCTTTCCCTTTCTTGCTATGAAGGTGCTGTGCTACTATTGTGAGGGTCAAATATCTTATAAATAGGGTGAGTGGGTTCACTTCTACTGATTAGTTGCTAACTTTTCCCATCAGGTTTTGGAGTTGGACATATGCGAGACACAAAGACCAAAGGTGTGGACTTAAGACAGAAAAACATGCAACTACTTGACTAGATTTATGCCATAATTCCTTGTCTTACAGGGATTTGGATATGGGGAGCTCCAGTGGAGATGGAAATTAACGGAGTGAAGACATCTGTGTTATATCTCGACACAGAGGGATTTGAAAGTGTTGGAAAGTCAAATGTCTATGATGATAGGTAGGCATGATTTCTGCATTTGGCCTTTAACTTGTCTCTGGAGATTGCAGTTATGTATTTATGCAAATTTCTTTTCAGGATATTTGCCTTGGCAACAATTTTGAGTTCTGTGCTTATTTATAACTTGCCAGAGACGGTTAGTTGTTTCACCCGTAACTCTTATTCTTAAATCATATCTGCTGGATCTTTTGGATCAATTGTATGGAATTTTATCTTGTTGGAGTTACAAATGGTATGGTGATGATGGGGGGTAGGTTGACATCAAGTGTTTTCTGATTATTACATTTATTATTAGATGCTTATGAACCTGGCAAGAAGCGTTTACTCTGAGGTGTAATTTTAGTAGATAAACAATGGTGGAATAAGTTATCTTTATTAATATTATTTCAAAAATGGGCCTGCATATTACTAGTATTATATACATTCTTTAAAAATTATAAATAAAAGTTATCCAACTATATAATTAATCATGCTAATTGGGTTCTCACCAACCAAAGTGGAAAATCATTTTACCGAGATCTGGTTCTCTTTGTGTATAGTGAAATATATATCTGGATGTAGAATGGGCGGTACATCTTCATTTTTGTGGAAGATGCATTCTTATGACCATGGCTACATTAACATTTTAGTTGCATGTCATTTCCTGTTGTAATAACCAACTCCAAAAATGAAACTTAGAGTTTATATGCTGCTAACCATGATATTTTATTTGACTGTTTGGATTCCTGATCGATATTTACTTGAAAATAAGATCTAGATAAAATAAAAAGAAATTTGCAAATGATGGAAGGAAAAAGTTGTAAATGATTATCATTTTTGCCTTAAAGTTATTCGACATTTGTCTTCAAGCTGCATCATTTTCACTGGTTCTCTTGGCAAGACCTAAATGTGTCTCATTGTACCCTTTAGATCAGAGAAGCTGACATATCCCGCTTGTCATTTGCTGTTGAAATTGCAGAAGAATTTTATGGAAGGTTTGTCCTTGTACTATCCTTTAAGTTCATCATAAGAAGATCACACCTTTAATTTTTTGAAAGTTATTCCTTCTCGGTTACTAACACCAGTTTTTCTGAATTTTGATATTCACCCAATGGAGAATAGAGTGAAGGTAATTAATAAGCCACTGTTATGATATTCCCTCTTTTATACTATCCTCGGATTTTATTTTCTGATGTGAATAATGAAAATGCTTTATAGGGCCAGGATGTTGCTTTTGAACCAGCAAAACTTTTGTGGCTTATTCAGCGTGATTTTCTGCGTAAGTGATTAGATGCTTTCCTACAACCCCTGTCGTAGGTTTATATTACCTGCCTGCTTCTTTCTGGAAAAGTCTAGCTTGGCCACAGTAGAATACTTTGGGACACCATAAGGTCATCCTCTCCGACATTACCCGTACCTATTAAAGCATCCCTTACAAAGTATCATGGACATATCAGGCTAAAACTTTCGTATCAAGTATTTATTCTTTTCCTAAGCTTCTCATGAAAGTGCTTCACGAGACTAAGTTTGTGATTTGTTGATGTTTTAGGTGCTGTGATTCTCTCAATTTAACATTCTGCTTATGTGCATTTGCAAGGGAGCTAAAAGGTGTTTTTTTTAATTTATTTTTTTGCTGGCAGAAGGCAAGTCAGTGCAAGAAATGGTGAATGAGGCACTTCAACATGTTCCTAACAAAGATGGTTAGTTTCTTCCCTAGCCACATCTGCAGAAGAGATTATTGCTATTCTCAGTGAATAGTTTTGAATAAAGCACTGATAATGATTGCTTTGTTGACTTTGCAGGGGATAAAAATATTAACTTGGTATTTCTCTTTACATATTTTCTGGCTTCTTCAACCTTTATGATTGTGGGGCTAGGAGATTATTTGTAATTTCTTTTCAGGTTAACCAGATTCGGGATTCGTTGGCTATCATGGGTGACAACAGTACCGCATTTAGCTTACCTCAAGTATGATATACTAATTGTTTGTATTGTCAATAGTGTCTTCTGTTTCTGCTTGCTTTCATTGTTGCTGATTTTATTATTTGAAACATATTCCTTCCATTCCATGGACGAATTTCATGGATATGTAATGTGCCTAACCTGCATGGTTCATCCATATTTTATCTCATGGCCATTGGACTTGTTTCATGGAAAAGATAAATGCATGTATAAAAACATTGCTTGGAAAAATGGACCGAAACACCAGAATATTAGGATTTAAAGGTATATATAAAATTCTTATTACTCTCTTTTAAAGAAGTAAAGTTTGATTATCATGATTTGCCGTGTAAATGTCTCCCAAGATTTGGTATGCCCTGCAGGCACTTTTTTTCCATTCTATCTACATGCAGGGAACATAATGATACTTATTATAACTACTATTACAAAGTTATAAATAAAAAGAAGTGCCTCAGACCCAAAATATGTGATTTGATTGGTTTGAAGTTAAAAAGTGCATACCATATATGTACATAGTAGTTAGGGAACTTGCAGTCATTCTATTTTATATAGCAAGGCAGATATAGCATTGGCCAACTGATCTCGACCATTTAATGGGGTTGAAATGCCTGTTTATACATGCTGATCAATTTTATTTTTTCAACATATTTCTTTATGAGGATAGACCACTTTTACATCATCAAGGTGGTTAGGTACCAAGTGCGCCATTGAGTTGTGAAGAAGATAATACTTGGAACAAAAAGAGAGATGCTTTTATTTAGATCTTCATATACTGTATCTGAGCCATTTCTTTTGTCTATGGAAATGACTTTGTTTGCATCTTTGCCTTAACAAATTTTTGGGTTTGGATTGACAGCCTCATCTCCAGCGTACAAAGCTTTGTGACATGAATGATGGTGAACTTGACCCAGCATATGTTGACAGAAGGGAGCAATTAAAGGCCCTTGTTGCTAGAATCACTCGCCCAAAGATTGTGCAGGGAAAGCATCTAAATGGAAAGGAATTTGTAGCTTTTCTGGAGCAGGTAACTTTATGAAATCAAGCCTTTTTAATGGAGGCAGTCTTTTGCTTTGAGAAATATCAAGCTTAATTGCACGGGGTTGAAACATGACAATTTGTGTGGCTTATATGTGAAAATTGAGTTGGTTTTTGGCTTTGGTTGATTTCATTCTCTGTATCTGATTAGCACTGAGCTTGTAAGCCATTCATTATTTTAATTTTTAAGACTATTTTGACTCCATTTGAAATGTTAGCTTTTTTAATGTGTTTTCTACAAGTTCTTCAACTATCTTCTATTTTCCAGATACTTGATGCTTTGAATAAAGGAGAGATCCCATCCACAGGGTCTCTTGTCGAAGTTTTCAACAAGGGTATTCTTGAGCGGTGTTTGAAACTATACAGTGATGCGATGTCAAAATTGCATTTGCCACTCTCAGAAAAATCTCTGCAAGATGCCCATGAAAGCTCCAGAGAGGAAGCAATGAAAGTTTTTGATGAACAGCATTTTGGTCGTCATCATGCAAAGAGATCGGTGGTGCAGTTGGATGAAGAATTAGAACAGGTACAAATTTAGATTTGCCCATTACATTCTATAATAAGATTTTGTTCCATTCTGTTTTATTTTGGATGTGATTTTTGAGGTCTATCAGCCACGTAGTTTTGTACTAATTTGGGAAGAAGTTGAATTGCTCTGCAATTGGTAAATGGATGTGTTTGTGCCATTCAAGCGAGTGAAAACAGT
Source organism: Erythroxylum cataractarum (assembly GCA_024703695.1). NCBI lineage: Eukaryota > Viridiplantae > Streptophyta > Magnoliopsida > Malpighiales > Erythroxylaceae > Erythroxylum > Erythroxylum cataractarum. The sequence goes on from JANJEY010000009.1 coordinate 26,301,180, forward strand.
GAGAGAAGTCTGTCCTGCAGAACTGCCAATTAAGGCCTTTTGCTGACTGCTAAATGCCACTTTTCAAAGATCTTCATGGTTGAAGTATCAAGTTCATCAGATAGCTATCAGAGATCAGGCCAGGGAGGAGTGGACAACTATTCATTTGGTTTTTGCTACGTGTGGCAATAATTAATGGAGTTTATTTCTTTGACTGATGAACATGGAGAAACGGAATTGATGGGAGAGGTTGGAAATCAACTTTTCTATCCTTCCATGAAAAGTTCATTCCTGCTTTCCTCTTCTAAGGACAATCACAAGTTAATAAGATTTGGGATAGTGGTTCTATCCTATGAATACTTTTTGCTTTTATAGCAACTATATTTAACCATAAAGTTTATACCGTCAGGCAGTGTAAGAAAATAAAACTGAAAACGTCTTGGAATCTCATATTAACCTTCTTTTGGGATTTTGTAGGTTTATAAAAGTTTCGTGCTTGCAAACCAGTATCAGTCAGCTAAGGTCTGCGAGGATCTGTATACTAGTTGTGAGGAGAAAATGGACCAACTTCAAGTTCTCAGACTTCCTTCCATGGCAAAATTCAATTCAGGCATCCTGCAATGCAACCAAAGTTTTGAGCGGGACTGTGTTGGCCCTTCAAAAGCAAACTATGAGCAACGTATGATGAAGGTTAGGCATACCCTTATTTACACATCCTTATTTTCACTTGATTTGGGGGCCATATCACAAGTTTTCTGTTATTGTCAATACACAATAAGCATAGTTGATCCATTTCTTAGTCGGGTCTACATTTTGTCATGTGAATCTGCAGATGTTGGGGAAGTCAAAATCTCTGTTTATAAAAGAATACAACCACAGACTCTTCAATTGGTTGGTGGCCTTCTCCCTTGTCATGGTGGTAGTTGGCCGGTTCATTGTAAAATTCATCTTAATAGAAATTGGTGCATGGATACTTTTCATCTTCTTAGAGACGTACACCAGAATGTTTTGGTCAGCAGAGTCTCTCTATTACAACCCGGTTTGGCATTATACAGTAGGAACATGGGAAACACTTGTCTACAGCCCTATCCTTGATTTGGACAGGTAACCTCATGTTTCTGCTTTTTCCATTCTTGTCGAGTGGTAGATGGACTGAACATAATGAACACAAATAACTACATGAAGCAGTTAATGCCCTTAACTATGCATGCATTGCTGCTGTTATTATTTCCTTTTTCTTTTCCTTCTTTGTCTAACCATTTTGGTCTACTTCTTGGCTGGACACAGATGGGCAGTCCCAATTGGTATTGTAGCGGCTGTTTTATTAGTTTATTGGCGATGTTATGGCAGAAGGAAGCATGCCTCGCGTTGGTTGCTACCTCTGTATAACAATCACAAGGCTGGCCCTAACAGACCAAGATCAGACTAATTGAGTACTGGTCTTTAACCTTAAAAGATTTGGCATGATTACCTTCATTCTGATTCCGATCGGCCGTAGAATGTAGACTAGAAGAATGAGTTGATGATTTACAGGCACACTCCAGTCTGGTAGTGTTTATAATGTTAAGCATTTCAAATTAGTTTATATAAACAATTTTACAGAGATAGTTTTGCTTTACTGTATAGGGATGGTACCTATTAAATGAATGCAGCAACCAAAGTTGGATTGATGCATTCTGTCGAAGAGAACAGGTTTTTTTGTTTTTATTTTAATTACTTGGTTTATAGACTCCACGAGAGCACAAAACCATTGGATTGTGCTTAGAGATGTCAAACTTTCTTTTGTATTGGAACGACCATATCATTGGAATTTTGTTTATTTGTTAACTAGTAAGGGTAAGGCGGTGATTGTCATGTGAGTTCTTGAATAAAACGGTTTCAACTTATTTTCTTTCACCACTAGTGCTTGAATTTGACCCTTACTTTTCAAGTGGTTGCTTATACATTAATTATTAGCTTCCAAATTTATTGATTTCTTTGCTTCCCTTATTCTCCTCTTACGGTGGTTGCTTAATTTATGATTAAAGGTACGGACTTAATGTTTTAATATTTTGACATTTATAAATTAACTTTAATGTTGGTGTCTGGTTACATAATATATTATATAATAATGAGCATATCCAAATTAAGTTAAGTTAATAATGTTAAGAGTTAGATAAAAAATTAAGGCATTAATTAATAAATTTCCCATAAATAAGAATTGATATATAAATAAGCATAAATATTAAAAATCATTTATTATTGGAAACTCATTAACATTTTTGTAAAGACTTTTGAAAGCTAAATTAAAGAACTATTATTTAATCTGACACTATAGACTCCACACCCGAATTCGTTCAACGTCATCCTTTCCTCCTCTCCCTAATACATACCCTAAATTCTTAAAAGCTTCTCTCCCTATAGAGTGGAACAAAGTGATAAGTGACACGAACTACTTTAGAAAGCTTTACTTCATTTTAATCTTAAGAGGAGGTGTTTTGATCTCTTCAGTGTTGGAGGTTCTATAGATGGGGGCAAAAATAATGGCAAGTTGTCCTAGTAGGATGCTTCCTTGACAAACTTCTTGCTTGTCCCTGGTCCAACGATGGGCAAACAACAATTGGAGAAGATTTGGCTTAGAAAACACACTGATTAGTGAAGACGACTTCTTCGTTTTTGGATTGTCTACACAGGAAATGACAGGAAAGATCCATCGACATGGGGCTATGGCACGGTCAAGGGAAACCGATTTTAGTGAAGAAATGGAGCCCTGGGATATCATTGGATATATCAAAACTAAAGACCACTCCAATTTGGGACAATCGTTCAATACTGGCCTTTAGAGGGTTTGAGGTACATTGCTAGCTCACACTGGGGAAGTCAATTAGTCTAGATGAAAACACAACCATGTTAAAAACAATAGATCTGCTCGCGTTTGTGTTAGAAAAGGAGTTACCTGATTCTATAAAGATCATAATGTTTAATGAGGATGGCAGGTTGGAAGAGAACTCCATCCAAATTACCTATCCATGGAAGCCTTTAAGAAAGAGCATGTTGAAAGTATGGAAAGTGAAGAACTAGGATAATCAGAACCCAAATATAACTAGCAACCTAGAGCTAGTGGAGATTAGCGCTACTATAAAATCCCCAAAGTCAACATAATATAGGCAAACCAATTGGGGATCCTCTGAATCTAGCTAACAACCTATAAATTGATGAATCAGCGCAGAATCCTTACAGTGAGGAAGTCCATAAATGAATGTTTGGCTGTAAATTAAAAAAAAAACTTTTTAAAAAGAGTTTTATACAATAGACTGTTTGGTAACATGAAAATAAAAAACATATATATTAATTTTAACTATATTTTATTTTATAATAAAATTATTTATGCATATAAATAATATTTAAAGTATACTAAACAATATGCAAAGTACAATATATTATATTTAC
>JANJEY010000009.1:26345788-26363277 GCA_024703695.1 Erythroxylum cataractarum
GGAATACCTCATAATATATTATTAACAAGTCATAATGTTAATACATGAATCACAAATATCCATTGGCCTAGGGCACATTACTAACACTTACTACCTTGTCATGGTTTCTCTCTATGATTCCTTGTGTTTTCACCTCACATCTCACCCCTTCTCTCTTAGAAACTCTTCCTTCTAGCCTCTCTTCTTGCCTAGCTTCAACTCTATCTTGCATTTCTCTCTTCTTTCCTGGCTTGAACCAAGTTTCTTTACCTCTTCTAGAAACCTGTCTTAAGCATAAAAAAATTTAGGTACTTACAGTTTACCGTTGTTGGTAAACGTCACCCAATTCCACATCTTCCCAAGATCTTTGGTTGGAGAGTGAGGAGTTTCCTCCTCTCACTTTCCAGTAAGCTTCTTCGTCCCCAAAGCTAGAGAAGCAAACCTGGAGCTATGTAGTGAGAGATCCAGATTCATTTGGTAAACTGCATTTTTAGTTGGTTCAAAGGAAAGTCCAGTCACCACGCTAGCTAAAGTTCTTCTGCAAGGTACAAATAAGAGGAATTCTTCTTTAGTAGGCTACTATCTGAAAAACAAAATTGCCTTCCCTGTAGTGCAACAGTGGGTAGACACAAACTGAAAGAAAAGTTGTATGTATTCAACACTTATCACAGAGGAGAGATCATCTTTAGGTTCTCTTCAAAGGAAATGGCTAGTAAAGTTACAGACATAAGACCGTGGCACATACAAGGTAAGCCTTTGTTCTTAAGGAAATGGGAGTTGGGATTCAAGGTTGATAGAAATGAAATTAAATTTATCCTTATATGGATGAGCATGCACAAAATAACATTTGAATACTGGTCATCTGAAGGTTCAAATCACTTAGTTAGTTATCTTGGAATCCCTCTTTCTTTGGATGAAAATACAACCAATATCAAAAGAGTAGGCTACTTGAGAATGTGTATTGAATTTTTTCATAAGAGAATGATGCCAGACATCATACCTATAATGAAGTTTAATTTGAGTGGAGAGCTAGTTGAAGATAAGATTTTGTTTTCCTATCCTTGGAAGTAGTATGCTAAATCTATCACCAAAATGTGAATCCCTAAAATAATATTAATGAGGAAGGCAAATTTGAAAAATAGATTTTAGTGAAGTCCGATTCTTTACAAGCTATAGGTAAAAGTACTAGTATATAAATGCATAACTCACAAGTTACAGAAATTGTGAGCGTGGAAAATACCATTACAGGTTATATGGAAATTACAGAAACTAGTAGCTAGAAAAGATCTATACAAATCAGGTTAAAGCTAATGAGACTAATTTAGATTTGAATATTCATAACCAAATTGAAGTACTTGTCGATGAACATGTAGATAATGCAGAAAATGGAAGCAAGTTAATAGTAGAAAATGGAGGCAAGCTAATTGTTTCAACTCATGGTAGCTCTCAACAGATGGCTAGTTCGCATAATCAAGGAGTTACACAAGTGCAACAAATTATCTGCTCTAATGATCATTATTACAATGTTGAAGAAGCTAAGAATATAGAGAACTCTTCGCTTTCAAAGTTAGAGAAAGCAAAAGCAATAGAAGATGACAGAGTAGTAACTCCTGGATTTGTTATTCTAAAGAATGATGTTAGCTATAATGGAACTAATCAGTAACAAGAGGAATGGCAAACAACAGTGACTAGAAGTAGAAAACTCAGGAGAAGGACTGAGTCCTCACACTCCAAATGATGGGTACTATTTGGAATTTAAGGGGACTTAATTGTCCCAATAAAAGACTAGCTTTAAAGATTACATTAAAGCGAGTCAAGCTTGTTTTGTTGGTTTGGAGGAAACCAAGATTAAGGAAGATATTTTTCAAAATGGTTTGAAATTCATACTTACATATTGGATAACTCTCAACAACCATTCAAAACACCCTAAGTGGTACAATACTGACCAATTGCTTTACTGTGAGATTGTTCTAAGATATCTCAACATTCCTATTGTAATAACAGCTGTTTATATTGCTAATTGGGAATTTCAAAAAGACAACTTGTGAAAAGAATTGCATGTTATTGATTCAAATATGTCCATTCCTTGGATGGTGGCAGGGGATTTCAACTTTCTACCCTCTCCTTTGAATCCTTAGGTGCAAGGAAAGTTTCTCATATTGATCTGAGGATTTATGGACCTATATTTACATGGAGCAATCAACAAAAGGGCTTAAGATAATTTAAAGAAAGCTAGACAAATGCTTAGTTAATAGCGGATGGTTATCTCAATTAATAGAAAGTTATGTGAAATTTGAGGACCCTTTGTTCTCTGATCATGCATCAATAAAGGTGTGTGTCTCAGGCAACTTAATCAAGAGAAGATCTCCTTTCAGGTTCTTCAACTCTTTACTTAAATAGGCTAAGCTTGAATCAATTATTACACATGCTGTTGGATTGAAGCTGCAGGGATCTAAATCATTTCAGTGTGTTCAAATGCTAAAATTCATTAAAGGAGAATGTGTTAAGCTCCTCAAGCACAACTCAAACCCTTTGAAATTTAGTAAAGTACAAGCCCTTAAGAATTTATCTTTAACTTAAAAGCAATTGGCTATGGAGCCTACCAATTACACTCTCTTAGTTAAAAGAGAAATTAGACCTGAGTAGGTGTTTGCAATCCATTGAAGAATACAGGGAACAATTAGAACAGAAGTATAGAATTCAATAGATGCAATATGGTGACAGCAATACTAATTACTTTTTTTTTAGAAGAAATAGAAACAAGATTGTGTGTCTTAAAAATGAAGATGGTATCAACATATATGATCAGGAGGAGATGAAAAGGATGGTCAGAAGTCATTTTTATGCAATAAATGGAATCTTTATGCAAACTGCAAGTCTCCCTAGCTATCTGGTTAGTCAAATGGTTGGTTCAATCAATCATATACAAGAAGTTTCTCTAATTAAGAAAGTCACTAGTGAAAAGATAAAGGAAGTCTTGTTCTTTTTTCCTCTAAATAAGTCTCCTAGACCAGATGGATTTAATGCTAGATTATTTCAAGAGAAATGGAATCTTTGCAAGCTCCAGTGGTCAAAATAGTTTAGGAATTATTTAGAAGTGGCAGATTACTCAAAAAAGTCAATAAAACTTTTCTTTCTTTGATGCCTAAACTTTCTAATCCTAAGAAATGACTACAAACCTATTGCCTGATGCAATGTGTTATAGAAGATAATCTTTAAGATTCTTGCTAACAAATTGAAGATTACTCTACCTGATATCATTAATCCTAGTCAAGGTGCATATGTCCTAGGTAGATGTATAGGGGATAACATAATGCTTGCTTAAGATTTATTCAGAGACTACATCCATAAAGAACATGTTAGAAGATGTGCTTTCAAAATTGACTTCACTAAAGCTTATGATATTATGGAGTGGGGGTTTCATTATTAATTCTCTCCATACTTTTGGTTACCCTAGTAGGTTTCTTAACTAGATTCATGCTTACTTATCATTAATGTCCTTTTTACTATCACTGTATGGAAGTTCTTCAAAGAATGACACAGATGTGTATTGAAGAAAGCCCAATTTTCAAATATCATTATCATTATAGAGAGCTCAATATTACTCAACTTTCTTTTGGAAATGATTTACTCATGTTATATGCTAATGACATTTCTTCAATTAAGATTATCTTATCATCTTAACAGATATTCCAAGAAGTTTCTGGGTTGAGATTTAATCCTAAAAAGCTTTGCTTATCTGTTTAAACTAAGCCCCGATGACTCCTCAAGGGTGATTATTGAAGTTGGTCTGTCCATTCACCAGTTACCATTTACTTAGGAATTCCTATCTCCACAAAGAAGCTTAAGGAACCTCTCATTGATAAAGTTCAAACAAGAATATCTACTTGGACCAATATGTTTTTGTCTTATGGAGGTAGACTTCAGCTTGCTATTTCAATCTTCAATAATCTACACATCTATTAGTTATCTCACTTAGTTATTTCTAAAAACGTTATGAAGAAAATTGATAGAAACATAAGAGATTTCATATGGCATGGGCTAAACCCAAGTGGTAAGAAGACTTTTAAAGTTAAGTGGAGTGTCATTTGTTTTTCCAAAGAAAATGGAGGGCTGGGAATCAACTCTATTAGCAGAATGAACAAAGTATTGTTAGCTAAAAAGCCATGGGGAATATGTTATGATAAGGAAAGCCTCTGGGTGAAATAGGTACACATGTTAAATAAAGAAGCGTTTGGTTTCTCTCTCAGAAAAGTACTCAACTTTATACTTTTCAACAAATCTTATGTACTAGGTTAATTATGCATCCTCATATCAAGCACTACATTAGAGATGGTAGAAGTACTAAAATTTGGTTTGACAATTGGCATTCTCTTAGGCCTTTATGCTACACACAATACTTCGTTGCCCTTCGAGGACCAATCCCTAAAAATACCATGATGCATGAACTTATTCATAATCGTAACTAGTATTGGCCATATCACTCAGCTACGAGACTCGTTCTTTCATTCTCTGGTTAGCAACTATTCAAAAGCTAAGAACCAGAGATAACACTAAATTTCAAATTCCGGATAAGACATCCTTTATGAGCCTATGAAATTGAATCACTTGATCACATCTTTTAAGTGTTGTCATATAAGTCAGTTATGGAGAAAAATTCTCCACTTGTTTGATCCGTAAGACAAGAGCCTCAACTAGTTAGAATGTCTATCTTAGATCATGGGTTTGAAATGGAAAAGTAAGGAAGATTGGAAGGTGTTTATGGTTGGTTTTGCTATGCTAGTGCATTTCACTTGGATGATGAGAAACAAGTTACTTGGGAAATCTGAACAGTACAACAAATTTACCTAGATGGAGTTTTACCGTATGTTTAGATTGAAGATTGAGACAACCCATTATCGACTCATCTTTACATAATTCATTGTAATTGTATCACTTATAAAATTAACAGTGCACTACAAACGTTATCTTATATGTAGTTTGCTATTATGTTACACTCCAACTATTGGGGACGAATTTCATTGCTCATTATAATTTCACCATTTTTGGATGAATACATTATTTATTTTCCAAAAAACACACCCTCTTATTTATCAGTTTTGTATGCTTCTACATATTCTTCTTTACGCATCTTGTCCATCCCACATTTCCTTACCACTATTTTCAATGTAGATTTGTCCACTCAAAATATATTATCTTTAATAAGCTTCTGTATTGAATTTTTCCCAAAAAATAAAGGCCTTCGTGTTGGGATTGAAATGAGACCTCTCCATTTTACCATGTAGTCACCATCGTTGCGGTCAATATTTGATTAGACTCTGCCTGCCCATAAGCAAACAGTGTTGCTGATGAAAGATAAACTTAATACATCTAAAATGCAATAAGACAATCACGTAAAACCACTATGCTAGGAGAATACAGAGATCACTTAAACCTGGCTACAGTCTAGACAGGTGTTATATAAGATAATCCACACGCTGAAAATACCTCATATCCTTTAATTTCAGACCCATGCAAGTCCAACATTCATATTTCATTTGAAACAATAATACACTACGCAATTAACTTAGAACATAAAGATATGGTTCATTTTATTTCTTTCTCCTCTGAAACTGCATGAGAACGTCCTGAGTCACATGGAAGCAAAGCCTCACCAGCACCTATCTGCTTTGGCATGTACTGAGACTTGTTCACCGTACTTTGTCCACCAGCTGCAAGTACCACAGAATGGATACCGGCAATATTACTGCTTCCATTACCATTTTGCGAATTTGTGTGAACAGGAATTACAGGATTGGTCGGGAAACCATTATTTAGTCTCGCGAGATGCGAAGCCGGAGCATTAACACTAGGAACAAGTTGTGGGTGGGGAAAGAAACGGTTGGAGTTTGGTTGCACTGGACCAGTAACAATTTGAGTTGCATCTGCTTGGCCACGTAGCTGGCCGTCCATGCTTGGCATGTTGGACCTTGCCAGAAGCATTGGGTTCAAACCTGTCACCTGTTTAACTTGTTCTTCAACCATCTTGACCTGGAAAGTTCACATAATATGTACACGTGATAAATGTGGTTAATACAGAAGCATCTCATCAATTAAGTTGCCCATAGCATTTCACAATATCAAATACACTAAAATATTATTCTTAAAACCAGGAAATAGTAAGATTTACATGGTACCAAAGTTAAAGCCACAACCCCAAATAACTGATACCAAGCAAAGCAACCTCAATTCATATGCCATCATTTTAATGCCCATTTTGACTTTGTGATAGCCTGACATTCAATGCCTTTGAGGGATCTACAGCAAAGCAGATCTTTCCAAACATGATCCATGTCAAAGTCAAATTTAAAAAAGAAATTGACGACGATTCCATTCTTGCTAACAGAGTCCATATTGAATAAGTCCAAAAGTGAATAACTAAACAAACGCAAGTACTCAGATGAACCCTTAAACTAACAAAGTATAAAGACATCAACTTACCTTTGCTCTTAATGTTTCTATATTAGCCCTCAAGATCCTATTGTTAACAACAGCCTCATCACAGTTCTTATTAACATCAGTTTGGCGAGATAGCAATGATGAGCGTTCATCCCTTAGCTGACTGACCTATTCAATGTAGCATAAAAGCTAATCAACCTTGAATACAAATAAACCATTTGAAAAAGAAGGAAAAGCAAAGAACAGGTCTGGATGTAAAGTTTTGGATAAAACCTGTGTCTCCAGTTCATTCAGCTGAGCTTGTTTTCTTTTTCTCGAGCGTCTGGCAGACTCTCGATTTGACTGCATCCTGAACCATCATGAAAAGTTCCGCATAGCAATTCCTTAGGACAATCTTCTTTGTATCGAGATATGAAGCTACATATTGTCAGCATTCAGGAATCTCAATGCTAAAATTAGATTCCTTTTCCCAATTCAAATGCACCCTCCACCCCAAAGATAAAAAGAGCAAAGTAGACGATCATAATAAAACATTTCAGTAGGAACAACAATATTCCAACTTTTCAAGAGAGACAGTTTCATATAGCAGAAGACCGTTTGTCAAACATTACCACAGACCAACACTTGCTTGGTTGTCCGAAGCAAGTTTTCGACACAATGTGATCCTTAGTTAAAATAAAAGATTAAAAAATCCTTCATTTTCCATCAAAGTAATATTAGGAACACTCAAACAGCAGAAGGAACAGACAATAAGAAACTCCGCTTACCTCCTCACGCGTTTTGCATCAATAGTGTCCATATTATCATTAGTTCCTGTGTCTCCTTCAAGGTCATCATCATCTGAATCTTCCTTTGATGAGTCACTGGTTGTTTGCCTAACTTGAGTCTCCTCGTTTCTTTGCATAACAGGTAAAACTGGGATTTTAACGGATTCACCATTAGGTTCCTTTTGAAAAGTTGGCATGCCAGATCCTGTATCTGTAATAGTCCGTTTCATAAAAAATCATGTATCTGGAGAACAAGGCACATTTCATCCAGTGCAAAACAAATCTGTGAATTAGAAGTCATGAAACACAAAGCTCTAGAGCAGTACTTAATCATCTACATGTTAACAGACTGAATACTTTTTTGGTCAAAAAGAAAAATGAAAGATGGCTGTTTTCCAAGATGTAGATGCTGGAGCTAACATTAAGTTGATCCAAAATATCTAATTTCAGTGAGCCAATGATTTTTGGTTTTCAGTTCTTAATTTTCTTATACTTCTGCATGCAAATGAATTTCTTCACACATTGACCATAACTCAATTAGCGTATGGGTTCAAACCGTCCTCTTGTAACTAAAAGCAATCCCATACCCACAGCACCCTTTCAAAATCTTGGAGCAGTTGATGTATATATCCAAATTCTCACGCAAAACAAGCAAAGCAAATTTCACATTTTCAAATCTGCTCGGATCACGATAAACTGAAAAACCCAGTTGGTGAACAACATTGCATATATGTAAACGAACAACTTAATAACAATCAAGAATCGTGCACAATCCTACGAACTCATTACCAGAAGCTTTTGATCCCGACTGAAAATTACTATCATGCCTTTGATCACGAGTTACAGAGGGAAAATTTTCAGTCTTGGCACCCGATACCTGTATTGACATTCGAAATCCCCAATGAAAACACATCCCCTAACAAAACACAATCAACCCAAAAATAAACTCCCTTCATACAGTCTCCTCCGAAAACACATACCATAGACATGGCCGCGGCGGCGCAAGCCTGATCGAGTTTAGACTTAAGAAAGGCACGGTACTGCTCGGAATCAATCGCAGCGGATGGATTGCGATCTAACGACTGAGGAAGAGTAGTGTGTGGCGGAGGAGGATTAAGAGCACGAGGATACTGGATCTCAAGCACTTCATCGTCGCAATTTCTGCGTCGAGAGGACGTCGGCGACTGCGACAGCCCAGGCGGCGGAGCCTTGTCGTCGGTGGCGGTGTTGGAAGCAGAGCAAGATAATTCTTCTAGAAACTTCTCGAGGTCCCACTCCGATGGGCTCCGATTCATCGCCGAAGCGGAAGTGTTGATTATCGATTGCCAGAAGGCGTCGGAGAGATCTTCTACCGAGAAAACACTGTTCATTGCGTGACTTTTGGTTTTCTCTCACAAGGAAACAAACGAAATCATCGTAGTGCTTAAAGGAAATTAGTCACGTGTGTTATTTATTTGCGTGGGTTGGGTGAGGAATCTTTCAAGCGCCACCGCCACGCACACGCACACGCACGCAATAGTGGAACCATGGGCGGAGCAGTCATAAATTAAACAAAAGTCAATCTGAAAAGTATTTTTTAAAAAAAATTATCTAGTATTTATTATTTATGATAGCATGTGTATAAAAATAAATAAATATCTTCAATTATTCACTGTAAAACAAAGTTGGACTCTTCTATAGAGTCTGTGCTCAGGGCAGATTTTGATGCCTTGGTGAACGTCTCCAGTAACATCAATTATTCACTGTAAAACAAAATTGGATTCTCCTACAGAGTCTGTGCTCAAGAGAGGGCAGATTTTAATGCCTTGGTGAATGTCTCCAGTTCCTTCAATCCTTCCTCTGGTGACTTCGCATCGCCCAACACCTTAACCATGGCACTACCGATTATGACACCATCAGCACCCCATCCTGCTAACTGCAACAAAACTCCATATAAGTTACAAGTCTAAATTCATCCAGCTATCAGCATCAGCATCAGCATCAGAGGTGTAACCTGTTTCACTTGCTCAGGTTTCGATATGCCAAAGCCGACAGCGACAGGCTTGTTTGTAATCTGTTAAATTAGAACTGCAGCTGCTAAGCGTGTGAAAAAGTATTCGCTTCATAATAACATTGCCAACATAAATTAAACAGCCCAACTCCTTATTGCTGTTTATTATTGTGCTGATCAGACATACTTGGTATGCTTAACAAATGAAACTAATACTATGCCTCTTGGAGGCCAAGGTGGGTAATAAGGGAGGAAGGGAGCTTAGTAAGAAAAGCCACCAAGGACAAACAGATTCTTCGGGAGGTCATTTAGAATGAAAATGCCACCAAGGTACCAAGAACTACTTCTCTTATTACCTCCAAGCCAAGGCATAAACTCCTAACTTGCTATTAATTGCTTTCTAAATAATTAAATATACCTTCCACTGAAGAGTATATAAGTAACTGGAATCCATATTTTGTACTAGTTTTCTTTCTCAAAATTATAAGAACAGCAATAAGGTTTGTCAGATCTGTCATAAGGACATACCTCTTTGATTTCATGCAGAAGGGTTTGAACTCGATCACTTACAGATGCACGTGCTCCAGTAACTCCAATAGAACTGACCTATATTTCCAGCACAATCGAGTCGTCAAAAATGTTTCACCTTATATGTTCTCAACTATGATCTATACTGGAAACGACTATGGGAAAAACTTATGGACTTTAAAAGGCCCTTACAAGATACACAAATCCTTCTGATGCTTTGACAATGGCTGCCATACGTTCTTTGGGAGTAGTAGGTGTTGTAAGAAGTACCTATACCAGCAACATGTCAACAGAAGATGGAAAAGATGCATTGGTGAGTTAGAATATAAGAACATAGTTCAGAGGAAACAAGGTGGCATATATTTCCTCATTAATCCAAAAGAACTGTATTGCAAAAATTTGGAATCACAACTTATCAAATATAAACCTCTTCGTTAGCCCAAAAAAAAAAAGAAAAACCCTTCAGTTAAGGAGTTGGAATTTACCCTCCTCCACCTTTCTTTCCTTCATGATAGGAAAACATTATTTTCTTTTCTTGTCAATAAGAAGATCCACAAAATGATTAGAATGATCAGACAACCGGGTTAAATCAGCACCATCATATCCAAACGTAGAATGACATGAATTTGCATATCACTGGTATTGTATTTGAATGTCAGAATCACCATAAAAGGTCGACCATGGTTAATGCATGTAAGTGCAAGAATGATTCAAGTCAAGCACACAGCACAAGATTACTTGTTAAAACAAATAATTTTTTGGCATGTAAGAAGCTATAAAATGTGGACAACTAAAATTTAGGTACATCCTGCAGTACAAACCAGCTCAATCTGATTCTTCAAAGCTGCTTTCCTCAGAAGCTCTGTCTCCTCCAAAGGAACATCTGGGACTACAAGGCCTGCAAAAAACACCAGCATAAAACATTCACCACTCGCAGAAATGACAGAACGAACAAAAATAGCTAGTAACCATTAGCCATAGTGCAAAAGTGTGAGAGTCAAACCCCCACGAACAAAAATAGCTAGTAACCATTAGCCATAGTGCAAAAGTGTGAGAGTCAAACCCCCACTTATGCAGTTACGCAAAATTTACCTAATACATAAATTATAGAGTATGCAAAATTAAGTGAAACTTAGAAGAGTGACTTTCCATTACATTACCATGTACACCAATTTCTTTTACAGTAACCATGAAATTGTCAATTCCACGCTTTAAAATTGGGTTGTAGTACGTAAACAGAGCTACTGGACAGGATAGCTGCGGAATCACCTGTCAGTCAACAGCGAACCAGTTGAGGATGTTGAATCAGGACCAAAATAGTAAAGTTTTGGACAAGGATACTGAAATATAAACACGGCTATTTGTTTTTTCATATGTCAGACCGCAAAATGGGACAAAAGGAAGAAGTAAAAGTCTAGACATGACATTTAAACAACAATGAAAAGCATAATCAACAAAATAGTATTGACATGAACCTTACAGCACGAAAGACAATATTTACAAAGGATAAAATGTGAAAAACGAAATGATCATTTCTTATAGACATGTAACAGTCCTCTTATGAGGAAAAATACTACTCATGTCCTTGAAAACTGTTTTTGAAACTCCATGCAAAAGGCAATAAACTTTCAACAAAGAAATACTCCAGATGAGAAGACTCTTTAGCCAGTACATTTCGTTTCAACTCAGAGTAAACTTCTGTGAACAAAGCAGCTTTAAGTTGAGAGTTGGCTCTGGCCTTTTGTATATAACATCCAAATAAGAAAAAAAAAATCATGTGCAGCCGAAATTGGCCAACAATACATAGCTCTCTGTATATAAAGGCTACTAGATACTACTTGGTGTTATTACCTTCTTCAACATTGATAGAACTGCCTCAAAATTGGTCCCCCTTGCCAAGGAACGTGTAGCTGCCGCCTAAAGAATAGCAATCACTAGTAAGAACATCAAACAAGAAAATGCATTCAACGAGTGATAAAATTATTATCAAACCTGAATAACTGGGCCATCTGCCAAAGGATCAGAATAAGGCACTCCAAGCTCAATGATATCTGAGCCACAGGAGTCCAACACTTTTAAGGCTTCAGCTGTAATTGACAGGTCAGGATCACCCGCTGTGATGTAAGGAATGAGTGCTACCTGGACATTGAGGATAACTCATTACTTAAGAAAAGTACAAACTTTTTCATATTGTAAAAGTGTTTTCCTTTCACTTTCAAAATTCATTAGTGGGATGCTATTCCTCCCCCTCGTCCCCTTCTGTTTAGAAAATTCAAAATCCTACAGTAGATCAAGAATCACTTCCAAAATGCTTATCTTAATTACAGTCCTCCTAATTCTAGCTAACCAGTCATCAAATTGATAGGCCAAATGAATTATCACTAGACCTCCTCTTTTCGTCCTAGGTATAACCAGACGGCTAAACATATCAACTCATTATGAAGTTAATAAATACCGCAAAAGAAAGTAGATGAACTGAGTTCCAAAAAGTTCTCAATCTTTTGAAGAAATTGTATCATCACCCGAAATCAACATTAAAGAACGCAATACATGGCACGAGATATCCCTAGTCATACAACCATCTGTTTTTCCATGTTGTGATGCTTAACAGATTGAGCACTTCGTCTGTTGCTAGTGTTATTTACTGCAAGACTTAAATATGATAACGAATCAAAAATATCCGATAATATGGACACACAAATGATTCCTCTATGCACCGGCAATCTCCAACAAATGGAATAGTAAACCAAGACATAAGAAGAATCAATTGGAAAACCAGAAAGCATTTCCAAAGTTCTTCAGGACCTCATAAGAACAAATTTCCTCCGTCTCTAGCGAACACTACACTAACTAGTTTATCCTTTCAATGCCTAGATACAAAACAAAACCACCACCGCCCCTACCCCCAGGAAAGCTGCCAACTTTCTGTATAGTTACACACCATGAATTGACCATCAACCAACCGAATGAAACCCAAAAGCAACAAAGAAAATAAATGACTAAATAATGAGAAAAGGTGCGTACTTTTCCTTGCTTCTTCAGCTGCGAGAAGGTCTCAGTAATACCCAAACTTGGGCCTGCAGTGCGAGCAGCCATTGTTGCAAAACTCCTGGTCGAAATATTGGTGGGTTTGCGAGATGGGAATGGAACCAGGAACCGAGTCTCTGATTTTGTGGGGACGAGGAAGCTTAAAGTTGATTTCAGTGCAGTGGCCATTACACCCAATACAAGCCGTGACTATACAAATGTGCGTTGTCTTGTTGCTGTTGAAAAGGCTTTTTCTTTCCGAACAACAATTGTGGAGTTTTATTGTGATAAGAACTGAAGCGGAACATTAAAGAGCCATGGGAATTTATGGTAGATAGCTTCTCGTTTCCTTTTGAATATTGATCAATTGTTACCTTTTAACATACATTTAACTTGAACAAACTTATCAGCATTCATCTTTCATATTTTGAAATTGCATTTCTGTATATGGAAAGGTCTGATTTACAAGGACACTGTCCTTTATTGTATAATCCCTTTTTGGTTTAGATTAACACCATATCCAAGAGCCACCAACTTCTAATATATGAGAAGTTATTACGTTGGATTTGGTCGTAATCTTTTGGGTGTACTAATCTTAAAATATAGAAACAAGGATATGTCAACATATTTGAATGGACTTTTTTATATGACCGTCAGGCGTTGTTTGTCTCAATTGAATTGACAACTTCACTGCTTTTGTTTGTATTGCCAAAATTAAAAAGTAAAACGCACATATGTTTCCAGATTAAGACCAATTAATACTGTACTATACTAGTCTTAACTCTGAATTGCATTAGTGATTACATCTAATAACAGTATCCTAGCCAAAACTCAAACTCCTATTAAGTGGAGCAGTACTATCTTTTTGTAATGGTCAATAGTTTAATTAAAAAAATCAAAATTTACTTAATTTTGCACTTTACTCAAAATGTCAATTAAATATTCAAAATTTCCATTTTTTTCAATTCTAGTCCGACGTTAATATTTTCTTTAACGTTGCTAACATGACTTGCCATATAAGATAGAAACACTACACACTCACACGTCAGACTTAATTGATTTTAATTAAACTGCATTGTTTTGAGTTTAAAAACTCTAAATCAGACTTGCTGCTTAAGGGGGTGTTTGAAACTGTGTGTCAATTCACATTTTGGAAATATAAAAAATAGATGGGTTCAATTCATGCATGTAATTGAAACACATCTCTTTTATAAATTGAATTTACTCCTCCAAGTATAAGAATTCAATTACATTGAAGTTTGAAGAAGATACCTTTGAATAAAAAAAAAAATTTTTATCAAAAACATAAAGGTACCCTACAGAGAAAGGCTAACAACTAACCCAAGGCAACAGGCTTACCCAGTACACCCTGTTCCTACTAGCCTTTCCCTATCAGGAATATCACACATAGATTGCTCAGAACGTAAAATAGGAATTAAAACAGGAGGGACAGAGTCCCAATGATGAAGATGTGCATGTAATAAGGCTACCCTCGCAAGCGAATGAGCCGCCTTATTGGCACTCCTACTCGTCCATTGGAAGGACAAATGGAGGAAATGTTGCTTAAAAGTGTGACAGTCGAAAGCCAACATTCCAATCTCTGATGAAGTAAACGAAGATGTTGTGACCGCTTGAATCGTCATTAAACAATCGGATTCCACAATGACTTGATCGATGTGATTGTTTTTTAGCCACGAAAGAGCTTCTCGTACTGAAATGAGTTCTGCCAAAACTGGATCCAATAGAGTTTCAGAAAAACCTGATAACGCACCTACAAAGCCACCCCCTGAATCACGCAAAACCACACCAAAGCTTGTAGCTTTTGCCTCTTTAAAAATAGCCGCATCTACATTGCATTTGAAAAAACCATCTGGAGGATGACGCCACATTGGATTAATATCACGCGTGCTATCAACTAATACAGTAACCTTCTCGAAACAATTGCGTGCTTCCTGCCAGGACTTAAGGAAATTGTCAGCAAAATTAACAATCATACTAGGTGGAACAATCTTACCTTGCCAAACACGCAGGTTGCGGTGATACCAAATACTCCAAAGAAGAGTTAGCATTCGAGGTAGCAGATCTACGGACATGTTGGCTACCGAATACACAAGCATAGCATCAATGCCTTGAGTAGAGACCTGCAAGTTCACTAGCAACCAAATATCCTTTGCGTGAGGACAATCCAAGAGCACATGATTCAAATCCTCTTCGTTGCCGCAAATATCACATTCAGAAGAGAGTGCAACGCCTCTGCGACAAAGGCGAGACTTGCATGGTATAAAACCCCGCAAGCACCGCCATATAAAATCTTTAACCTTAGGAGGGACAGCCAATCCCCACAATCTATTCCATTGGGTGCCCACGACAGAATAATCAACCTCCATATTTAACTTGCATGCCAATTGATAACCAGATTTAACTGTATACCGCCCATCCATGTTATAATGCCAGATCAGTTTATCAGGAGGCTTTGTGTGCGCAATAGGGACTTTTAAAATGCGTTCAACATCATATGGCGTAAAAAGCCCTTCTAAAATCTGCACATCCCAACCCGAGCCTGTCTCATTAAAAAGTTCGTGCACTTTCATATGCTCCAAGGAGGGAATTGGGAAAGAGTTGGTAAAAAAATTATCCGCATCATTAATCCACGGATCCTGGAAAACATTAATAGAAGCACCATCCCCAAGTCTCCATCGAACCCCTTGAATCAATATGTCCTTTACTGCGCATATACTACGTCAAATAAAACTGGCATTAGGTCGATTCTTTGCTTCCAAAAAACTGCCTGTAGGAAAGTATCTTGCTTTAAAAAGTTTACTCGGCAGTGAGTCCGGAAAAGCAAGAAATCTCCATGCTTGTTTACAGAGCATGGCAAGATTAAAATTGTGGAGATCCCGGAATCCCATACCCCCATATTTCTTTGGCATACAGAGACGCTCCCAGCTCGCCCAGTGAATGGTCTTTCTGTTATTGGAGCCCGAACCCCACCAAAAAGCATTCATCAATTTTTGTAATTCATCACATGTCCCTCGAGGAATGAGGAAAACACTCATGCAATAGGCAGGAAGCGCTTGGGCTACAGTCTTAATGACAATTTCCTTTCCTGGCCTGGATAAGAGCTTGTTCTTCCAGCTCGTAATCCGCTTATTTAACTGATCCTTGACAAACGCAAAAACCTGTTTTTTCTGTCTCCCAATTAACGATGGAAGACCCAAATATCGTCCATAATCAAGAGGGTTACTAACCCCTAGGATAGATTCAACCTCAGTCCGAGCATATGGAGAAGTGTTAGAGCTGAACATAATACCTGACTTTTGATAGTTAACCGCCTGCCCCGAAGCTGCTTCATAAATGGCAAGAAGTCGTTTGATATTGTGTCCCTCCCTTGCATTTGCTCTAAAGAAAAGGAAACTGTCGTCCGCAAAAAATAGATGGGATACACTAGGACTGCCAGGACAAATAGTGGCTCCATGTATATCCCCTCGCGCCTCGTGTCGCCGAAGCAAAGCTGAAAGCCCTTCAGCACATAAGATGAAGAGGTACAGGGATAACGGATCTCCTTGCCTCAACCCCCGTTTGGGAATAACCGGACCAACCTCTGATCCATTGAAAGCCACTGAATATCGGACTGTGGTAACACAAACCATGACAAGCTCCACCCACTTCCTATCGAAACCCAGTTTTAATAAGATAAACCGTAAATAATCCCAATCCACGCGGTCGTATGCCTTAGTGATTTCAATTTTGAGCGTTGTTTCACCCATCTTGCCCTTGCCCTTATTTCGCATATAATGTATAATTTCAAAAGCCACCATAACATTGTCAGTAATGAGCCTCCCTGGGACAAATGCCTACTGCATGGGAGAAATGATTCTGGGCAAAAGAGTTTTAAGTCGATTCGCAATGACCTTAGCTATAATCTTGTAAAGAACATTACACAACGCAATAGGCCGAAAATCTTTTATGCAACTCGGGTTGTCTTTTTTAGGGATCAACACAATTAACGCCTCATTTAGAGTAGTGGGGAATTCCTGTTTTTCCATCCAATTACGACAATTGTTGAACACATCTGTCCCCACTATATGCCAACATTTTTGAAAAAATGCCGCGTTCATACCATCTGGTCCCAAAGCTTTATCAAAAATTGCTCTCTTGACTTCCTCCATCTGTAAAGGCGCTAAAAGAGATGCATTATCCTCTTGGGTCACCACCGAAGTAATGGAATCAAAATGATGGAAACCCGTTCCCCCTGACATCGAAAAAAGTTGGGTAAAGTAATTGAAAATAACATTGCTAAGACCCTCCATATCTGAAACTGTTTGGTCGTTCTCATCAGTGAGTTCCGTGATATGATTTAGTCTCCTTCTGTTTGATGCCTGCGCATGGAAGTACTTGGAGTTAGCCTCCCCGTATTGCAGCCAAAACACCTTGGAACGTTGCTTCCAAAAGATCTCCTCTTGGGCAAGCAGTCGGTTATTTGCTGTGAGTTTATAACCAGACATTCATCAAAGTTTATATATTTAATGTAGGTTTTTATTAAGTATAATTCTTTACTCTATATTTCTTATCAAGAATCACTCTGTGCCATTCAAAGATAGTGTCTTACTCTCTTGCTCTTTTATTCTTTAGACTACTTCACTTCTCACTCTTTTATGCTTCACTTGATTGGATTCTCAAGATTATTAATTAAAATATTATTAATAATTAATTAACTACAATATAATTAATTAAAATATAATTTATTAATTAATTAAAAT
>JANJEY010000009.1:26459282-26478474 GCA_024703695.1 Erythroxylum cataractarum
CATATATGAAAGGAATACCTCATAATATATTATTAACAAGTCATAATGTTAATACATGAATCACAAATATCTATTGGACTAGGGCACACTACTAACAAGTCAAAACCTGAACTTAACAAGTATGAATAATATTGGGAAGTATTTAGGAGTTCCGTTGACTCATGAGTGCTCTAGGAGACATACCTATCAACACATCTTAGATAAAACACAAAAGAAACTTTTAGGTTGGCATGCAAAGGTTTTGTCCCTATTAGGGAGAGTTACATTAACACAATCTGTTATTTCATCCCTCCCCATTTTCATAATGCAAACAATGAGACTTCTGTGGCAAGTTTGCGATGATTTGTAGCGCATCATAAGAGATTTTATATGGGGTTCAACGGGTGAGCATAGGAAAATGCATCTAGTCAAATGGGACACAGTGTGTCAGCCCAAAAAAGCAGGGAGTCTAGGCATTAAACGTATTTGTTCTTCAAATGACGCTCTATTGACTAAGCTAGGCTAGGCTTTGATTACTTAACCCACATCTTTATGGGTCAGAATATTGAAGGCTAAATATCGACTAGATCCCACTCCCATCCCTCCTACACTAGATAGGAAAGGGGCTTCAATTATTTGGAGAGGCATCTTCGCAACTTGGTAGTTTGTTCACCAAGGCCTAAAATGGAAACTGGGTAATGGGAGGAGTATTTTCTTCAAGTTGGATAATTGGGTGAATGATTAGAGACCACTAATTTCACTAGTGACCTCTCCAATTCTCGAGAGCGTTCTGTAAACTATAGTTGTGGATTTCACGAATAAAGTTGGCATCTGGCAGTGGAATCTATTTCAACAATATCTCCCTTCTACAGTCTATATGGATATTGCAGCAATCCATCCAAATGTAGAAGAAGCAGCGGAAGATACCATAATTTGGAAACAAACAAACCATGGAAGGCTCACAATGGCGTTCGCCTATGATTTAATCGAAGGCAGTACCACAGCTGCGAATAGCAGTCTTTAGGAATTAATTTGAAAATGGGCAGGGCCCCTGCGGATTAGGATTTTCCTTTGGTTATTGGCGAATCAAAAGCTACTGACCAATCAACAGCGAGTGGCTCACCATCTCACAATAGATAGCAGGTGTCACTTTTGTGGGTATGAACAGTTAACTTTGCATGCCATTTGGGATTGTTGGCGAGTGAAAGCATTTTGGTGTAAATTTCCCCCAGAAGTGGTTGATACGGAATTTTTTCAACAAGATGTGGAGCGATGGGTGAAATCCAACCTTATGAAGCACTCACAAGTGCAGTAGATTCAATGGGTTATAATCTATGGAATAGCTTGCTGATTTTTATGGCAATAGCGAAACAGAAACATTTTTTAAGTTGACTTTAATTAGCCAGACGACAGTAATAGAGCCGTTATGGAATACATTAATTGGACCAAACCGATAGAGGGTTGGGTCAAGTTAAATACAGATGGTGCGGTTAAACAAGGGGCTAACATTGCTACTACTAGAGGATTGCTTAGGGATTACCATGGTCAGTGGTGCGGTGGATTTCTCTAATACGTTAGAAGGGGTTCACCTTTAGCTATCGAACTTTGTGGAGTCCAATCGGGACTTACCCTGGTTTGGATGCTTAGCTATAGATGAGTTGTCGTCGAAGTGGATTCCTTAGAGGTGATAAATATTCTTTCCTCTTCCATTATAGATTCGGCTGAGTATTATTTCTTAGTGATAGGTACCCGTGATTTACTTTATCGAGCTTGGGCGGTGAAATTTCAGTATGTGTATTATGAAGGGAACCAGTGTGCTGATAGTCTAGCCTCTCTTGCAATTTTATCCAGTCCAGGCCTACATATATTTCAGGAGCCTCCGACGGTCATTGTGGAACACATAAACCGAGATAAGTAAGGAGCTTTGTACTGCAGATCACTGCGCTAGTTATGGTGTTTGTTTTTTTTTTCCTTTGTAACAAAAAAAGAAAGATAGAATAGTTTCATCCTTATCAAAATTAAACTTCTTAATTGTAATTAAAGTCTACCTCTAATAAAATTAAACTAGAGTTATAATTAGAGTTAGAATTTAATTAAAATTAAATATTTCATATTTAATTAAAATTAAATATTTCTGAAGTTTTTCAAACTTCACAATTAAGTCTGACTTAATTTAAATTGATTTTTCTTTTTTAATTGCTCTATTATGTGTGATTCATTACGTTTCTAATATGATGACAATAATTATAAATTATGATTATAATTATAATTCACAATCAATAATTAGATAAATTAAAAACCTTTTAATTATATTTAATTATTCAACTATATAATTTTGCAATCATAAATTAAGATTGGCGTATAATAATATGTTATGTCCACCCAAACATTAAGAATGTTAAAGTGGTTTAACTCAACTTGTCCATGCATGATTATAATGTATAATTTAACCCTTTTATCATCTAATATTCTAATTAGACATAGAGTACGAATATAATCTTTTAACATCAATCATATTTGTTCTTATTAATTAGCAGTTAATTTAAATTTTATGTTTGAAAGTACCTTTTTTAAATTTCAATTCACTCTAGTTAAAGAATTCCTTAAATCACTACTAATAAAAAATAATGAAAGATTCGCCCTAATTATTTTAGAGTGACAAATCATTTTGTTAACTTACCCAACTATCTCTATATGATTACTATATCAAAAGACTACTTATTGAGTTATCTTAAATAAAATGTGATGTAAATAGTATCAAAACATATTAATTCTCACATGAGATACTTTGGTAATCTAAAGTCTAATCACAAAATTCATAGAAACATAAGTAATATTCCATTTTGGATCATCATAATTAGGTCAGTTAAATTAACTAATAAATACCCACATGTTTATTTAAATATCTTCGTACTTTAATTTATAAGATCAATTACTTTTTTGTAAGAAAGAAAAATATTATGCACTGTTTTATCATTCCATCAATATTTCTTATTGACGAAAGTACAACTACGGATACTTTAGGAATAACATATAAATACAAAATAAATATTAAAATTGTGATCTCATATAAATTTAGGTGCATAGTAGTTGTTCTAAGAATTTTACTTTTAGCATTAAAATATAAAAAATAATTAATAAAATACATAAAAATAAAAAATATTTTATTAATTAAAATAGTATTATTATACATAAATTTGAACTATTGATTAATTGCAAAGTATAAACTAATGTTGGTTGCATTAACTGAAGTCTCTTAGTTGTTGTCACAAATAGAGATGGCACCAAATCTGGACTTGATTCGGCCCGGCCTGACTCTCAGTCAGAAATTAACATGCTCAAGCCTCATTTTCAAATTTTATAGCTTAGCTTAGGGTTTTAGTTTTAGTGAAAAGCATGATTGTTGTCGTTTTGTATTTTTAATTTTAAAAAATAATATTTTTTTTACTAAGTCTAGCATCAGCCCAGGCCCAACTTATTGTTGTCCCTATTCATAAAGACGATGTAACGGAGGCGTTTGTAACTTTAGGTGAAGCCGTTTAACTTTAGGTGAAGACACTGGATTGACTTTGAAGCCATTCATCATGAAGCTGGAAGAATCTCAAATCTCAAATCCTGCTTCTGTGGGCTGTGGCTGGTCTCCTGGAAATGATATTA
Organism: Erythroxylum cataractarum; assembly: GCA_024703695.1. Taxonomy (NCBI): domain Eukaryota; kingdom Viridiplantae; phylum Streptophyta; class Magnoliopsida; order Malpighiales; family Erythroxylaceae; genus Erythroxylum; species Erythroxylum cataractarum. The sequence continues at coordinate 26,462,919 of JANJEY010000009.1, forward strand.
TTTTGGAGTATTGTTTCTTCCATGGCCAAGGAAGGACTTTTCGAAAATCCACCCCTGTCGCTGTACTAAATTACAACTTCCAAAGTTTGTATGTGTCGAGAAAGCAAATGCGTTGAGTGTCTCAATTACTGTCAAACCCAACCCAAGGTTTTGGGCTTAAAAGTTAAAACTCAACACAAAATAATCCCTACACAGTGGCTTAAATATACGTATAAAAATAGAGGAGAAAGAAAATGGTTCAATTGTAAATAAGGAGAAAAGAGAGGGCTTTAAGAAAAAGTAGGACATTTTAAAGCAGCCTTTTCGTCCTCTCCGTGTACCTTTGCTTGCCTTTCTCTACTCAGTCTCACTCACACTCGTTAAGAAAGCAAATGCCCAAAAGCTGAAACTTTGAAAGCTAATTTCACCAAAAGCTGTTGATTTGGGTGCATGCATAATGATATGTAGTAGTTAGTAGTAGTTTTGGATCCCAATTTCACTCTTCTTCTTCATGGCTAACAACCCCTCCGATCCTCCCACCGACGATTTCCTCCAGGAAATCCTCGGCCTCCCCAATTTCGCTGCCGGAGACGCCGGTCTGGTCCCCGCAGACGCCTCCTTGCCTTCCCAGGCTCAAGCATCTATGATGCTTCAGCTCAGTTCCGGCGACCCCTCTGCCTCGCACATCTCCTCCCTCGCTGGAGCCGGAGGCCCAGCCTTTCACGGTTTTCCTCTGGGTCTGAGCTTGGAGCAGGGGAAGGGGGCCTTTATGAAACCGGAGGAAGCTTCTGGAAGCGGGAAGCGGTTCCGCGATGATGTTGTTGATGGAAGAGGTGCTGCTGTCAATAATGTGAGTAAAGTTTACGGTAATTTTTGAGATCTCAGATGTTTGTTTGCTAAGAAAATGGACGAAAATAGTGAAAGGAAACAGTTTGCTTGAGCAATTCTTAGTAATTTGTCTAAACACGAGATACGGAAATCCACCTCAGGGCTGTAACTGTAAGTGGCATTCATACGATTCGTTTGACAATTTAAGGGTTTTGAGCATTATTTGATGTTAGAATATATTGTTCTTTGTTCACTTTTGGGGATTGGATGTTCTTACTTTGAACTTTGAGTGTGTGTTGATTATTGTTCCTAGGTTTCTATTTTCCAGTTGCCAGTCAATGCGTGATTTCAGAGCATACTTGCTGAAGGAAGTTAACGTCGTCCTAGGTTTGTGATAGTGAAGGAGAGGAGGGAAATAAGTTTCGTACAGAAAGGATGAAAAGGCACTGAATTTGGAATTTATGTTGTAAGGTTCCAAGATTTGTGCTTGAAGCAGAAAAAAAATCAAAGAAGCTCTTGTCGGCTTAGTTCTTAGGACGCAGGATATCTTCATGTGCAAATGCTGATATGTGAAAGTTCTCACTTAGGTTTGAGATAGTGCTTATTTGGTTTCCTCTAGTTGGTTATTCATGTCAATGGAGTGATACCTGAAGTGGCGGTTCTTGTAAAAATAGCAAATTTTGGGCTCTCATCAAAATATTGGACTTCTTTTGGGTTGACGTCATAACTGGCTGATAATATAAGCTTGCTGTCCGAAAATGTCATGTTAAGAAGTCAAATTCTTGAGTTCGTTAAATTAGATTATTTAGTGTATTCAGCCTTTGGGCTTAAATTTATTATGCAATCTTTCATGCATTGCCTTGAAAGATGGAGAATATACGTTGAAGGTGAATTCAGAGCTGAAGAAATTTAGAATTGAATCCCTTAAGATAATGAATATCTTGTTTCCTTGGAACAAATCAAGAGGAAAATGCCATCATCTTGTACATTCATATCTTAGAATATTCATTATGAATAATTATTTGATTCTATATTCATTATGAATAATTATTTGATTCTATGTACCACCCTTATTGCATGTCAGTTTCTTAGGGTTCAGTGTTTCATGCAAGAGCTATAGTTTAACCTTTTTTGATAAATGGTTGCGACACATGAATGCTTGTGTTGACCTAACACTCTCGGACAAGTGGCCTATAATGTCAGTAAGCACAGTAATTGATGTCTATGCTTACGTTGATGTTTGAAGTTCCCATTGTAGTGATCTAGTTATCAGGCCATCTGTGCATGGGATGTTGGTACACCAGTATAATGCTGTGACAGTGTCAGGGTCCAACATTGGCTTCTCCTGTTTTGGTACTATTGACATCAACATAAATTAAAAATATCTATTACTTTTTATGTAGATAGCTAAAAGTATGCCTAGCCAATATTCGGGATTTTCTACCTAGCCAATTATTCAGGATTTTCTATCTTCAGTTTTCTTCTTTATGGTTTATGAGATTGGGTTGTGCAGATTGGAGTGCACAGTGGTGTTTGCTAATCACTAGTAATTGTTGATGATGCTTTATCTTTCTGCAGGTTTTTCATGGTCAACCAACACCCACTGTTGGCACTGCTCCACATCCACCAGCAATGCGTCCAAGAGTACGAGCTAGACGAGGACAAGCCACAGATCCACACAGCATTGCTGAGCGGGTATGTTGTAATATAGTATTTTCTCACAAATATCAACTATGAAGAATACACATACTTACAAATACTCGCACAGGGTCAGATTATGAATGTGGATACACATTATCTACCTTCAAATTCAGTATTGTAAATTCTTTTATTGAAAATGTGATGCGTTTTTTGTTAGTTTTATTGTGTGTTTATTAAATGGACCTAAAATTTGCGTGCATTGATAATTAATGAATTCAAGTGTGATTCACAATTCTGTGGATATAAAAAAACCAACCAAACATGACAACAAGCTCTCTTTTGACCATTGTCTTATGATATCTACTATGATCATCTCCAATACGGAAGTTTAGACATGTCAACTTGCTTCTCTAGAGTTGCTTGGAGGGGCAGTTTGAAGTTGCAGGTAGTAGAAAAAGCAATGCTTAATCTACTTTTTATATTGTGGTCAACATGAAATTGTGTAGTTCTAGATTAGCATTGCTAAAATTAGATTCTAAATTATGTAGTTCCCTTGCTTACTTGTATTTAGGAAAATGAAATTATAAATCTCAAGCTTTTACTTAGCTTTGAAGTCCCTTTGGCACGTTAGTTTCTGCTCTTATAATTTCATTCTTCCCTAGAGTCCATGCAAAGCCTTAAATGTTACCATTTTATCAGTTGCGCAGGGAGCGCATCGCAGAAAGAATCAGGGCGTTGCAAGAGCTGGTTCCTAGTGTTAATAAGGTCAGGTATCCTTTGCGAGGTTCTTTTATGTTTTTGTATTGTACATAACTCTGAATTTTGGATGTTATGACTCCAACCTTGGGAAGAAAAAAGTTCATGATGGGTAATATGAAATCTCTGATGAATTTACTTAATGTTAATTCGATGTTGATTCCCTTCCTGAACTTCATTTTTCAAATGTGTATGAGTTTATGATAGTTTAGGTGACACAACACTGAAAGTTCTTTCCCTGAAGCTCTAGTGCCTCCAAATAGGGAAAAATGACAAAAAAGGAGAAAATTGAATGCAAGGATGATTTTGGTATTATTTCATTATGCATGCTTGAGGCATGAAATCCCAAATCATGGCATATGAAATGTTAACTGAAACATTCTTCTTGTTGTTAGGGGCGGTATGGTTGAGGGCCTTCATTTGAGCCGAGTCCATATATGTCTGTAAAAACTGGATATTGCTTCCAAAATATTCAGATAAGCTGGTCTCTGCTGACCATTTACTGTCTAATACTTATAGATAAAGTTGTCTCTTACTTCCATTTAAAATAACTTGCCTGTTTGTAGAAACATTATTTTTGGAATTGCCCTTATTGGGAGAATCAACTCATCTTAATAATGAGATAGGCATCATTTCATTTTATGCTCCTTCAGTTAGTGTTTTGGGAAACAACTAGTTTTAAATATGTCAGAACTTGTGTCTAGCTATGGACGCAGTAATCAATTGTCGACCTTTTGCTGTTGTAAAGTGTCCATGAAGTAAACTAACATGTGAAATTCGATGGGTTTGACCAATTCCATTGCACCCTTTTGGCAACTGTTAAGGGAGATTACAGTTATTGTATTTTTGTTGTTGTTCTGGCAAGATAACTCTTGAGTAACTTTCTCTTTTACATGTGTGGTTTTTTACCAACTAAGAATGATGTTAATTGCATTTGTTGTGTAGAATTTGACTCAGTATTATAAGTTTATTTTTTTGTTTTCTGTTTTTTGTGCAACCTGTTGATCCGTTAGTAGCCTTGAGTTATGAAAATTGACCTAAGCAGTTATACTAATTATGCTAATGATTATGATAATTCCAAGCTTGAGCTTTTCTTATCATTGAAAATTGTTGGTGACTTATTTTTAGTGTTGATGGGTAATGACTCTAATGTTCTAGGAAGATGACACTATGATAAGTGGCATTTGATTGATTTCTTACAGACTTTTGTGTATTGATGGATGTTTCTTCTTTTGGGAGGCAGACTGACAGAGCGGCCATGCTTGATGAAATTGTGGATTATGTGAAGTTTCTGAGGCTACAAGTAAAGGTACACTTCAGCTGGTTATCTTTAAGTCGGATCTTCCTATTCTCCTGTTTGGAAAGTATCGGTGGAATCTCTTAACTCTCTTCATGGTCATGAATGATGCATAATGCTTATCTCATGGCGATGGATACTTGAAAGAAGAATATAGTTTGCTTCACTGTATGAAACATAGGTTTTTTCTAAATGAAAACATGAACCATAAATGTTTATTTCATATTCCAGGTTTTTTGTTAGTTTATGTTGAAGCACAGTCAATTTTCAAATAATTGCCTCACCTATGGATGGTGATGGTAAAAGTCATTCTTTCGTCCAATCCTAGAGGACTTTTATGCTAAAATATCAATGGTTGTACTTGTTTAGAATAATTGGTTATGACCTTTCGCACCAATTATGAATTTCCATAATTTGATATGCTTGGCGCTGCTTTCATCTCAGTGATGCGCACCTTTGAGCTTTAGTCTATAAACTCAGCTCTTCAGCCTTTACTGTAGATACTTGGTCAAGCATCATTGTACAAAGAAAGGAGGGAACTGGGTTTATACCCTGGCAGATTCGGATGCTCCAAATATTAGGAAATTTCGAAATGAGGGTCCACATTATAGATGAGATACTAAACTGGTGTGGTTGAAACAGAGTTGATTGGTATTATATCCTATGTCTATGTGCACACATCTAAATGCTAGCATAGAAAATAAACAAATACTCTGTGCGATAAACATGGTGTATCTTTTGGATATTTTATGTACCCTTTTCATTGTGAAATGGAGGTGTCCATCATCGTAGATTATGTTGTTGTATTTAATAAATTGTTATGATTGCTTAACCAGGTATTAAGCATGAGTAGAATTGGCGGAGCTGGTGCGGTTGCACCGCTTGTAACAGACATCCCTCTGTCATCAGTTGAGGTTAGGTTTATGGTGAATAATAATCATTTTCAGTGCCTTTAACTAGGTAGCTAAGCTTTGCATCTTCTATATTAGGATGAAACTGGTGAAGGTGGAAGAAACCAACCAGCCTGGGAGAAGTGGTCGAATGATGGAACAGAGCGACAGGTAGCAAAGCTCATGGAAGAAAATGTAGGAGCAGCGATGCAGTTCCTTCAATCAAAGGCTCTTTGCATCATGCCCATTTCATTAGCCTCTGCAATTTACCATACACAGCCACCGGATGCCTCCACTGTTGTGAAACCAGAAACTAATAACCCTTCATAGACTCTAGAAAGGAGGGTAAGCATCCAACCCATCCAAAAAGTCACCAAAATGCTTTGGGCCCCTCATGTTATTTGTCATGTCCCAACGCCCACCAGTAGTTGTTGGCATAGTTTTCAAAATTGCAATCAAAGTCAGATGCCATAATAGTTACATATATATATGTTTTCCCCTTTCCTTTGCTTTCCAGCTTTTAGTTTTGGGAGAAAACAGGGTTCCATGTCAATGCCTAAAGAAATGCAAGCAGGCCGTTTATGTCTTTGCCAAAGTTCCGGATGCGGAAGAATTGTCAAAGCTCTCACTTGCTATGCTTCCTTTGTTTTGTTTTCAGTGATAGGGATAGTGGAAAATGATGGTAAGCGCTTTCTTAGTGGGGGGCTCTCTAATCTTTTTGTAGTGGGTTTTGGCGTGGGACCTTGTAAAAGGGACTCTATCGACTAGTGTTTATCAAATAATTTGTGTTGGAAGAGTATTTTAGGGGAAAAGGAAAGGAAAAAGGGGGGGAAAGAATGGATAACGTTGGTTGGCTGTGGTTGTTGTAGTCCAACAGAAAATAATAGTAATAGTTCCTTGCTTTTGCTTTCGGGATGGGATGTAGTGTTCATCAAAAGTAATTTGACCTCTTTTTCATACAGACAAATCATTATTGGGGACGGGTCAAATCACGAGGGAGGGAGAATTTGGGCACTCTTTACAAAATAAGATGATCGCTTCTTCAGAAATTGTTTCTGGAGCAGCAAAAGTAGTAGAATTAGACGCTTGATTATTCAGATGTCGAAATCTCAATGGACTTGAACACAGTAGCATTTGACTAACTCTCTCCTACCTCTGCGTAAGGGGCTAAAACTGAGTAAAGTTTGAAAGGGACACATTATAGTGGGGAAGAAAATGGCAACGCACGCTCATTGCCATTCGTGCTGTTCTTTTATTTTACTGTTTTCGGGTCACTACTCACTAACATAATGTATGACGAACCCCTATTTGGTCACTAATGTAATGATGGGAATAAGTCTGGTGAATTGCAACTAAAACGGCAACCTCAACAACCTGTCACCACTTTGGACATCTTGCGCTCATAGTCTTAACGTCCTCAATTTCAGACTCTGTCGGTGAACCCCAATTACATTATTAAGAGTGAGAATATCATCCACACGAGACGAGTGGGGGATAGGTCAAGACAGTAAATGTTGACTTTATTTTTCCCATTAGAAAAGCAAAAGCTTTACACTGTTTATGGAGTATGAAGAGCCACATGACACGTCAGAAATCAGAATGTCTCCAACTTCTCCCAGATCAGTTTAAGAATAGAGTCCTCCCACCTTTACAAAATGTCATTTGCGAATCCTGATTCCCATCCCGAATTCAAGAACAAAGGTACCGTTCGCACGGAGATGTGCACACGTAAATAATAATGGATCCATACACACATCAAAGAGAAACAAATGCCTCAGGGGAATGTATTGCCTAGCAAGAGGTTGAATGAGACTACAAATTGATCAGAAAAATTCAACAATCAATGATTTTTTGTATACAAAAAAGCAAATGAGTGAATTTTGTAAACAAATGTTTACCTCCAACAATAAAATTGAACATGCATTTTCCGATTCCAGTATGCAGATTAAATGCATGTGTGCAAAACCATAAGCTTTGATACCAAAATTAAGGTGTTTTATGAAATTGATTTTATACCAGGAATTATGCTGGCAGAAAATACAAAATATCATTAAGATTGACAAGGAACAACAAGAGAAACTCCATCGAAGCTGATACAACCAGTTCTTTTGCATTATTGGGAGACAACATTTACCATAACTTAGCAGGCATCAAGGTCACGGGAAGGAGGAGGTTTTGGATCACTGAGCAGTGTAGTGTTGCCTCCTTCTGGTCCACTCTTAATGCGTCTAGAATTTTGTGTCCCAGGCTGAAAGATGGAAGAGTTAAGTCATAAAAACATGGTCACCTAAACTTAATAGGAAGACAGGAAAGAAATAATATCTTCAAAAAATCCTGGTCTAGTAGCCCTACCGGTAGCTTTTCTCCCTTTCTTAAGATTTCAACTATCTCAATAACTCGTTTTGGAGTTACATCTTCCTGCAATCAAGAGCAAAGACCAAAATAAAATTCCTCTGGACATCTAGCAGTTGAACTTCACAATTACTTATCCAGAATCAAGCTGTTATCGCAGGACCCACATAATAGTTGTAAGTGTATCCTTCAGATCCATTGGAGTAATCGGCAACTGTAATCATGGGAGCATTCACGCAACATCCCTGTAGAAAATCAATGACAGCATCAAACAGTGCACTGATCAATTACCAAAATGCACTTCAAGGCACCTAATTTTTGGCCTTAAACTTCACTCCTTGATTTCCTTCCCCAGAACTAATCAGGATGGAAGCTAAGACTCCCCATCCTTTAATACCAATCACATTTACATGGTACTTCAGGATTCAAGTTCAAGCCTTGTATAATTGCTATGATGCCTTGCCGTTAAGTAAATGGACCTTTGTAGGTTTTTTCTGAGAACTCTTTTAAGTTTTAAAATAACAACTGGGTAACAGCTCATCCAGGGCCTCATGTGAAGAATGATGCTAGCTTAAATAGAACGAATGTCAATTAATGCCTCTATTTCATTTCAACATTGAAGCCTACTTTCCACACCCTTCTCCCCTTCTTTTTCAAATTCTTTGTATCAGCAAGACCTACCTAGGATTTGCTTCCCTTAGGACACGCAGCAATAGTCATCATCATCATCATCATCATCACCCAGTCCGAAATCCCGCAATAAAGCAGGGTCATTATTGTGCATCATTTTACTAATTCTTAAACTTTGAACATCTGGAGGGTTCAAGCAAGGTAAAGACTTACCATGCATTCCATTTCTCCAACAGAAAAAAGGCCGTCCTTTGTCACTTCTGCATATAGTATAATGTAACTAAGTCGTACAGTCAAAAGAATATTTCAACGTTCAAAATCTTAACATGTACTGCACTATGACAAATTTTTTAACCAACCATTACGCTTTACTCCCAGGTGTTTAAGTAATGCATCTTCAATATCTCGTGAGCCACGTATCATACAAGGAGTTGTTCCACAAACCAGTAGGTGGTACTTGCCCACCTGACAAACCAAGAAGCTTAATATAGATAAAGTGCAACCAATATAATTACAAATTGGAATATATAGTGGAGTCAAAATGTAAAGGGCACTGCTTTTTTCATGTATCCAAAAGCAATACAAAGGTCACATTTTCTCACCGGTGATCTGTTGAACATCGAATAAAATGTTGCAACTTCATATACACGGATTGGAGCAACTTCAATAACCTTAGCCACCTAAAACATTCATGGAAGGCTAAACGTAAATATACTAGTTTATTACTCATCATTCTAGAAGAATTTTCAGACATATTGACATGCTCTTGGATTCAAATTGTCGCAGCAAATAGCATTATGAACTAATAATCAAAACAATAACTTGCAAAATTGAAATTGCCCAAAAGGTTCAAAGTTAATGAACATTTCTTTTTTATTTTTATTTTTTGTATGACAGAGTACTGAATTTTAAGTGATTGTAGCATTATACAATTTCTCTATGTGCTAACATGATGACATTATTCAGAAAAGACAGTTGATGTGCTGATGAAAGAAACCAGATCTTGAAAACACCCATTTGTAACCATCAGCCTCCAACTGCATGTTTAGATTTTCCAGAAAAGTTCCAAATTGTAATCAATCTCATAGTTTGCAATATTTATGATAATAAATTATCCATTTATGGGTCTCACCCATTAGCTTAAACTTTTGGCTTGGATGGTTTTTGACACAGTATCAAAGCCATAGGCAACTAAGAAGTCTCAAGTTCCAGTTGCACCGCTCTCATACAATGATAACAAACTTATGTTAGTCATGGTTACCCTTCAGAAAAGATATCATACGTAAAGACACAGAGCATGTTGTCTGATAGTGCTACGAACCCAGACAGCACTATGGGTCCTAAACCCATAGTCACTTATTCTAGGAAAAGGAAGGGCAAGGGACTGAACATGAGTCTCAAACCCATGTTGAGTTAGTTAGAGAAGTTAGTTAGAAGAGAGAGGGGAGAACACTATGTAAGGGGAGGGGAGATAGGGGCAGAGTATCGGATTATTCTATTTTGAGTATTATCTCAGCTATATGCTTGAGGGGCCATAGTTGGCTGGTAGCATAGTTCTTGTAGAATCTCCTACGGGGCTGTAGCTATTTTATCAATAAACATACCTTATCTCATCCATTGCGTATCATTGTCACACATCAATAGCAGTATACCTTTAAGAAGACTTGGTAAATGATTGATACACAAAATGAGGCTAAACTAATTTCAGATGCCACAAAAAACTTCCATAAATCCAACTGTTTCTTAGGTTTTATTTGACCATAATTTTGAATTTGAATGGCATTTGTTTGAATGGTAATCCAGAGAAACAAACAATGAGCACAATGTTCAAAACCAATTTAAATCACCTAATTTGCATGGCCTTGAAAACTCCCAGTTGTTAAAATGTTCGACTTTCTATTTGCAACTCAAAGCACACATGACATAACAAGCACATCAGCAGAACTTCAATAAGTGCAAACTCATGTTTATCATGAAAAACTGCATTCGAAGATGTTTGCAACTATGGGTTAAAGCTGGGAATTTATATCCGTCCATATAATCTTACAGCATTCATTGCTGAAACAGGAAGCCACCCTCCCTGCTGCTGTTGTGCAAGATCTAGCAGGGGAATAACTGCAGACTGTTTATAGTTGGACGGATAGTGAGACAATATTTCCTTGACCTGACATCAAAAATCACAAAGTACAGTCAAGAACTAGCTAATTGAAATCATAAATGCTTTTGCACAAGAAATAAGACATGCCATTCCATTTGAGGGATTTGGAGGAGACAAAAAGTTAATATGCTCTCCAGATAGAGAAGAATGTTACATGTTATCTTCAAAGAAATCCATGTATAAGGATGTTTCCTTTTATTCTATTCTTGGTCATCGGCTGTTCAGCCACTCTATCACCTCCTTCTAATTAGAGAGAAGTTGAAGAAAAGGAAAAGTTTGGGGCACTAGCTAAAGAGCTCGGTTTACATTTAATAACCAAACTTGGTTTTAATAAGATTCTTGAATTCCATTCAACGGAGGATAATATGAACGCATTACATCCTCAAGTATCTCGCAGGCCCTCTTACAGAAAGTCCTAAAAACAATTCAGTACTAACCACAGCGATTGTAGAAACAGAATGCTTGAAACTCCTACACTGGGTGTAAATCCTCTCACTGAACTATAAAAACCCGTATATTAAGCTAGAATCTTCTTACCAAACTATCTCAAAATTAAATGTAAAAGGGGAACAAAAACACATTTCTTTACACAATGTTAAACACATCGAATCAGAAAAAGTTCCACTAGTCTCATGAATTTACCTTCTCCTTGTTAGTGGCGGAGAACTCCCAGGGAAGGTCGGGATTATTATCCGGAGTATCAATGTGCTGTATGAATCACAAATTCAAAACAAAACAACAGAATCCAAACATTTACTACTAAAAAGGAAACCAAATGAGTAAGTACAATACCCAAATTTTGAACAAGAAAAAGAAAAAAAATAGAAATAGAACTCACGTAATTGAGGGCAGTGGAAAAGGATCGAGAAGTCTGGAGTGAACGAAAGATACAAAAGAGATGAAGATCAAATGAGAAATTGGATTCCGACGAATAGAAAATGAAAAAGAAAAGGAAAAACAACCTGAGGAGCCAGCCGGAGAACTTGACGGATCTCCTGGAGACGAACGGCGGCGAGACGAGCCAGCATTTTGACGGGAATCGCCGTATTGGGGCCGATACACTAAAACTGGTGATTAGAGAGCCGATGATTGACTGAAGAAGGCCACTTAAACTAAGTTACTTCGTTCTGCTGTGTATAGCACATCCGGTTGTGGACCAGCTCAAAGCCCGTTATAAATCATACCCGGCCCAGCTCATTTATAAATGATATGTTCATTTCACCATCACAGTGAATCTGAAAGCTCTTTGGGAAGCATATGTGAAGAATGGCGTTAGAGAGAGCAATGATATATTCCGCAATCCCCAACTCCTTTCTCCGTATCCCCAGAAACCCTCTTTCCAACACCCAATTCCATGTCTTATCTCTCACTCGCTTCTCTAGGCCAAACATTGTGCATTTGCCTTATAAGCGTAGCTTGAGATGCTCTGCTGATTTCAATGACCAAAACTACGACCGCGGCGCCGGGTGTGCTAAACCGGCAGAGATTCCGTGGAGTAAGGAGCTCTGTAACTCGGTGCACCTCATTGGGATTGTTGGGAACCCTGTGGAAATCAGACGACTTGCCTCCGGAAAGGTCCTAGCTTGGACACGACTCGCAGTTAAGAAGTCCGCCACCGACACGTTCTGGCAAGTCCACGCTTAAAGAAATTTGGACATGTTTCTTGTTTTTTCAGTTTGTTTGTGATCGGAAATGTTGTTGATTAAGATTATTATCCGACAGAATTCGCGGGCTTTAACCTTTTAGTAACTTCGAAAGGATTACAATAAATAATACGTATTCAGAAACATTCGATAGAAAAGTTGGAAGTTGGAAGTTGAAATGGAAAGGAATGAAGCGTAGTACTTGGTATGAGATTTCTACTTTCCAGTATTCTTAAAACCTATAGTTCAAATGTACATTTCTGTCTGCTGAGCATGAGTGCCTGCATCTTGGGGATCTTATCCTACCTTTGTCATCTTGAAGCATTCTCTGTTTCTTCTCCACGTTGGTCAATCTTAAAACCATCACCTTTCGTGGTTGTGTGTCGCCATTTTCATATTTTTACTTTGCACCATCCCCGCGACTTTGATCACTGACGGAAGTCCCTCATGTCTAAAAGCCTCCAAGTGATCAAACACAAAGTTCTAGATGGCCGTTAGAGCCAAGACTGCAGTTATGGCATATTATTGTGGTGGTTGTCGTTGACGATGCAGCTGCAGCAATTGCGGCACTTCAATTGTGCTTAATTCCAGTTGCTACAATTACTAAAACTGCTGTACTTCAGTTGCAACTGCATTGCAAACCTCAATCAAAAGCGTTTGAAAGATCTAACAGGAAACTATGACCCTACTTCTTTGTTTCACTAGTTTATACACAATTAGAATTCCATTTTGACACACTTTTGTTATCTTTATACTTCAATGGTCAGTTATTATGCTTCTGCTTGCTCTGGAAAAGAAATGTATTGGTATAACTCCTCTGTATGCAAGCTTCGGGACATGAGACGTCTGCTTGCTTTGCAGAAATTCTTGTTGTCCAATGATGTTTCAAGTATTTTTCCTTAACAATGCAATCACTGGCTGTATTTTGATTAAGGAGAACAAGTTCTAACATTTTCTTTTGAAAATTTAAATGAACGTTGTCAGGATCAGTTTAACATTCTGGGAAGAGCTCGCCGAAGTTGCATTTCAGCATGTAGAGAAAGGAAATCAAATATATATATCCGGTCGACTGACTTCAGATACAGTTGAAAGTGATGATGGAAAGCTGCAGACTTACTATAAGGTTCAATTGATCATGGTTGCATGCTAATGAGTTACCGTTTCATTAGCTTGTTCAAATATCATTAATGTTTCATCCTTTAGCAGGTAGTTGTTCAGCAACTGAATTTTATCTTAAAGAGTCTGTCATCAACACCATCATATGATCATGGCTCTACAGCAGGTATCTAAATTTGTTTAATGATTGTGGCTTTTCAGCAGGTAACAAAATCTGAAAAGAGACATGAGTTATCACAATGTGGATGTTAATGCTACTGCCATCTGCTTTTGTGCAGTTAGAAAGAGTGGTAATAATACCATCAACGATGCGGGTTCCATACAAGAACTATGGCAAGCCTTTTTCGCTAACCCATTGGAGTGGTGGGACAATAGGAAGAACAAGGTATCAATGTTGCTAGATGTATTTGTATTTATTAGTGGATATATGCCTTATTTGCAGCAACTGTTGATTTAGTTTTTTTTTTTTTTGTTATCTGATGCAAAACCCAACACTATATGTAGACATATGCTGAAGAAAATCTTGAGAGTCGACTTGAACTGATTAGTTGTAGTCATTCATAAAATTCTGTTTATACAACACTGTTTATTTTACATACAGAAAAACCCAAAATATCCAGACTTCAAGCACAAAGATACTGGGGAAGCTTTATGGGTTGAAGGCAGGTATAATCCTCCATGGGTGAAATCCCAGTTGGCAATATTAGATGAGAAAATGCAATCATTTTGTGATCAAGAATCTGGGATGCATGTAACAGCAATGACTGGTGATGATCTCACGCTTTATTAGTGACTCGGTGTACGTTTGTCCATTATTAATGCCATTCGGACTAGTATTCATAATTCTCTGAGGTGATTTTGCGGACGTCCTCAAAGAAGTTTTGTTGTATAGCCTGTAAGGTAGAATCTAAGTGGTCGAGAAAAGTTGTGGATCTCTTGAATATTTGGAACCTATTTTGAGAATGTTGGCATACTTTATCATCGTAAAATATCATGTGTATTATGCATGACTGTCAGTTCGCAGATGTATAAACACTTCACTAAATGTGAATTTAGGAGAGCTTCACGCATTTTGTCATCTTGTGGAACTGATCCCCACTGAACTTGATCTCTACTTTGGAAGAGATTGGTTTAGGGGTTGTCAGCACATGTTTAGAAGTCAACAATCAACTTTAATTTAGTCCAAGAATCATTGTGAAAAATCACAAGACATTCTCCATAAATTCACACTAAAACACTACAGATCTAGAAAAACATAGAAGAAACGAAAAAGGAGGAGAAATATCTTAAGCTTGCAAAGAAAGGGAATGACTCGAGAAGGTTCTGAAAAGTTGTCTGAAGCTTTTAGTTGAGTTTAAGTCACTTAAGTTCAAGATAATAGGGATAATATTTTGAACAAGTCAAATATGACGTAGTATCAATTAGTTGGTATACAGGAGAACTACTCTCCTGGATTATAGGAATTCATTCGTGTATTCATTATATATACTTCTCTGTAAACAATCATACACACAGGAACACATACAATTTCATATTCAGTTCAATCCTGTTTATAGTATCAGAGACCTCAAGCTTAATCGCAAATTTTTTCCTTTCTTCAAACAAATCGACCACCACACATGGCCACAAATGCGTCTTCCTTCTCTATCACTACTGCAGAAAACTCGCATTATTATTGTGAGTTGGGTGATTAGTGAAAAGTCACTTGTGAGGTAGGATTTGTGCCGGAAACAAATTAATTGTAAAGGTAGCTTGAGCCGGAAATCAAGCGGTGTTGTAAAAGTTCACACTGAACTAAAAAATGTGCAGTAAAGTGATTTGTCAAATCCTAAGTAGGAGCTTAGGTAGAGGACGTAAGTCTTAGCACCGAATCTCTATAAAAACAGTAACTTTACAAAAAGGTTCAAAGATCTATTCAACCCCTCTTCTAGATCATTTATAACAGATGTGTTTCCAACTTTTAAATTTTACAAAGCACGGGTGGAACTCGAATCTGGTACGAAAATCAAGTGTTTGCACTCAAATAATGGAGGCGAATATACTGGGAAAGAATTTGATGAATTCTGCAAGCAAGAAGGCATCAAAAGACAGTTCACTACGGCATACACTCCTCAACAAAATGAAATAGCAGAGTGGATGAATAGAACTCTGATAGAAAGAACAAGAGCAATGTTAAAAACTGCAAGCTTAAATAAGAAATTATGGGCAGAAGAAGTCAATAACACCTGTTATGTGGTGAATTGAGCTCTATCAATTGCAATTGAGT
>JANJEY010000009.1:26478574-26488602 GCA_024703695.1 Erythroxylum cataractarum
GGTTTTATAGGGAACTGTGCGGGCCGGGTCGGAACAGTGGATACTTTTGCCATTTTTGGTCCGGGTCACCCGACATTTGCTGCGGCGAATGACTGTAGTTCGCTGCGGCGAATGAATTTGGTCACTCGTCGCAGCGAATAAGTTTAAACACCATTAATTAGCCGCGGCGAATGAAGGGACTGGTTCGCCTCAGCGAATCTCGCGGCGTGTTGACTTTTTGAGTGTTGACTCCTTTGGTCCTACAAAATACAACCTATTTGCAGTATCAATTGTCCCAATAAAAGTTATGCAGAATTAATATCAAATGATGACAAAATACTGACAATTTGCATCTTGTGAAAACTCAATATGAAGGACCAAATTAAGCACAAAAATCATGAATTAGGAGTCAATAAATGCATAATTACTAAAGAAAACAGGGCCAATTTATAGTATAAATCTGGTTCAATCAGAGTCCTTAGATCGACCACTATATTTTGATTAGTCAAGTTTATAAAGACTATGAGATAGGCATTGGTGGAGGACAATTGGTGGTGAATCTAATGTCATTGAAGATGGGAGGATTGGATGTGATTTTGGATATAGACATTGACAACGCGTGTCGAGTGCACTGCAAAATTTACCTGACTCTACAAACTAAAATTTATAGTTATGGTAAGTCGGGATCAAATCCACAGGGAATGTTCGGTTAATTTTCGTAATGAAATTAATTGATGCAAGGAAAGTATGTGGGGGGTTTTTGGATTTCAAACAGATTAGAAATTAAAGGTAAAAATAAACTATTGAAAACAAATTAGGTTAAACAATCAAAAATGAAAAAATTATTGAGTATAAGTAAGGTCCGGTTCTATAGTCAATCTAGGCCTAAACACAATCAAGCATATTCCTTTATTCTAAAGTCTTGACAATTCTTTTCAGACTATTAATCTGAGACTAATAGAACGCTCTACAAATCTCAATTCCTTATGTTGTATTTAATTAAGATACGATCATTAATTAAACCTAACTACCAAATAACCTAGGATACGATCTCTAGATTTAACTTGGCAATCGCATTATGAGTTGAAAAACGATCAATATAGGCAGTAACCTCACACGCTCGGGTTATCTAACCTAAGTCATTTGTTCCTAATGATTAACGATTGTTAGATGCCACTCACAAATATCAAAAGTAACAATTATGGATTACAATCAATATTTTAGCAATAGGTTCGAAATAAAACGATTAAAATAATATATTAAGACCATTAATCCCAAACCATCCAAATCAATACCAACAACACAACAATCTCAAAACAAATCACAACTTACCATAACTTGGCGTCGATATCGCCATTGAACTGGTGTTGGAAAACTAGCCTGCCATCCTCATTTTTATGCTCCAAAAATGGGTCATATATGCCATGTAATATGACAGTCTAATGTCGAAGTCTCCCTTCTGCTTTGTTGATGTCCAGCATCACCTTCTATTCTCCTTTTTTATGCCGACTCTGTAGATGAAAATACAATTAAAAAATAGCACACTCAAAACCTCCCCCACTTAAAAACCCTTTGCGTTGAAATGGATGCTCTCTGTTCTTCCGCACACGACAGCTCCAGCGCGCCACCGCCCTCGGCTAGTGACCCTCCTTCATCGCCCGATCCCTCGGACGATAACCCTGCTTCCAAAAAGGACAGAAACAAAGACTACCCCACTTCACTCCCGTCATCTCCAACTCTGCCACTTTTTTCCTTCAAAGACGTCGTGCTGTGTCCCTCTACCCCCTCTCGCTCCAGCCCACCGCCCCTAGTCCGCCAGAACGTTACGGTCGCTGATGATGAAGTGGTCTACTCCACCTCCAATGGCATCGACTTAATCACTTTCCTTGATCCTGTTCACCACCGTATGAAAGAGGCTATGGGCTTTGTAGTGGTCATCATTCCGCTTGGCTGCCGGGTCTACTACAAAGCCTTAATCACCCGCCTGTCGGTCCTCTGGCACTTACACCGTGAACTCCGCGTGACCGATTGCGTTAACGGTAAATATATCATCACGCTCATTAATGAAGACGACTACAATAACGCAATTCTCAATGGCCCTTGGATCCTTGGCTCCAACTATCTCATGGTCTATCCATGGACCCCCACCTTCCACGCTAACGCCGACAATCTCACCACAGTCGCCCTCTGGCTTTGCATCCCTGCCCTCCCGGTCCACTATTTCCACGATACCATCCTCCGAAAAATCATCAACCCTCTAGGGACGTTCATTAAAGCTGACCACAGTACCCTTACGGCTTCCAGAGGCCAGTACGCCCACATTGTCGTTCAAATGGATCTCTCGCAACCCTTCAAAGTGATGCTTGAGATCGACGCTTGTACCTATAAGATTGAATACGAAGACTTACCTGTCATTTGCTTCTCCTGCGGTAAGTACGGCCACTCAACCGAGACGTGCCCTGCTTTCCCCCGACCGTCTTCCCAGGCACCAGCAGCGTTCAACCTAGAGTCTTCCCCAGCTGCTCCCGTTCAAGCAGATACGGTCTCCCCCGGCATGGCCCCATCTGCCTGCCCAGCTGGCGTCGGCGACTGGATCCGTGTCCAGAAATGTGTCTGGAGAGGCCCCTCTGTCAAATCATCCCCAACGGTCGGTAATGTTACCGCTGGTCTGACAAATCCTTTCACTATCCTTCAAGGCAACCACGTGGCCTCTCGGAGTTCCCCCTCTACCCCCTTGACTCCAATTGGCGGTCCTTCAGCCAATGATCAGTGCCCCACTTCCGTCTCCCCAGGCCCGCATACCCACCCCACTGTCCCTAAACCACACCTCGACGCCAACACCAGCGGTAAGAGGCAACAAGACCTCGGCCAACCCTCCAGAAGTAAAGCCCATCTCCGCAAGGTTGGAACCCGCCACACGCCCTCTCCTCCTGCTCCGATCCTGGGCCTACCTTCTCCTACCCAGTTGCTCCCAAAAGCCACCATGCCCTCCCTCTTACCTCAGGGCATCCTCCCCCCCCGCTTTGAATCCTCCGGTTGCCTGCCCACCCACCCCGCCTGCTCCTACCCACACTGTCGTGGCCCGCTCACCATCGTCCCTTCCCCCGCATTCCCCTCCTTCCTCCCTGACTGGACTTTCCCTGCCAGCAAAACCTCTGGATCCGTCCCACAGTTTTCACGTTAAGGGCAAGTTCCAAATTCGCGGTCCATCCCCCTCCACACCCCGCCTCCCAAGGTCTACTCCTCCCTCTAACACGCAAGATATGAACGAGCTCCCCTCCGATTCAAGCACCTCCCAGCCGGCTTCCCTCCAGGTCGGCGACACAGGGCAGAACATGGATATGGAAGTTGGTGAGCCATCTGGGCCCCCCTGTAGACCCCTCTTTCTGCCATGGTAATGGACTACAACTTTCTTGTTTGGAACTGTCGTGGCATCGGCAACCACAAGACGCTCGCTGTGCTTCGATCTCTTCTCTCCTTACACCACGTTCACCTTGCCGTGATTCTCGAACCCCGCATTAGTGGTGACGTCGCTATGAAGGTGATTACCCGCTTAGGCATGCCTTATTCCCATCGCGTGGAGGCTGCTGGTTACTCGGGGGGCATATGGATTCTCTAGACCGCGCCCATTCAGCTTCACATTCTTTCCAATAACTGGCAATTCATCCATTGTCACATATCCCTTCCGAACGACATTAATGCCTACTTCACTACAGTTTACAGTAGCCCTAACGCCACCGTCCGCACCGAGCTCTTGTCCCATCTTCACCACCTAGCTGATGGGATCACTTCGCCGTGGCTGGTCATCAGTGACTTTAATGCCATCGTTTCCGGTGACGACAAAGCTGGTGGTAAACATTCCACAGGTTTCAAACGCTTTCGTTTCTGGATCGATAGCCATGACATGCTTGACCTTGGCTATCTGGGAAGTAGATACACCTGGTCCAACGGTCTCTGCCATGAGCGCCTAGATCGTGCGACCCCGCTGTCCTCCCGACCTCCTCCGCCTCCCACGTTTCGCTATCTGGCAGCTTGGGAAAATCACGTCATGTGGTCTTCTTGGCTGGCTCATAATTGGGACCGCTCTCTTCCCCTTCCTCAAGCCTCGAATGCTCTTACTTCTCATCTCGAGGATTGGAAGTTTGATATCTTTGGTGATCTTCGGAAGAAAAAGCGGATCTTACTGGCCCGACTTGGGGGGCTCCAACCAGATCTGGAGTGATTTCCCTCTCCCAATCTCCTTTCCCTAGAGCGCGACCTCACCGAGGAATTTGAACGGGTCGTCTCCCAGGAAGAACTGCTCCGCATCCAAATCTCGAAGGCGATGTGGCTCACCCAGGGTCACCGTAACTCCAGACCCTTCCACGCTGCGCATCGGCCCAAACGGCACCGAAAAGCTATCAAGTTTCTAAAACTAGCTGATGGGACGTGGTGCGCTGACCAAGACCATCTCCGCCACACCGCTACCCTCTTCTACACAGATATTTACACCGCAGACTCTGCCCTCCCCGTTCAGTATGGTATCCGGGGTCACTTTCTGCAATTAAGCCGCCGCCACCATTCCCACCTTCAAAACCCTATTACGGAAGCTAAGGTCCATCAAGCCGTCTTCGCTATGGACCCGTTTAAAGCTCCAGGCCCAGCGGGCTACAACGCCCGCTTCTTCCAGCACAACTGGGATACCATCAAGGCCTCCCTCTATTTGATGGTTTCCAGCGCTTTCACCACCGACCAGATCGACGCTGCCGTGAACAAATCGGTCATCGTGCTCGTCCCCAAAACCCCTCAACCCCACGACTTACATCACTTTCGTGGCGCCAAGTGTAACATCCCATCATCGATGGGAAGGTTATTTTGGTAAATTGAGATGGGCGAGTAAGTTAAATTGCAAATTCTGATATGTTCATTTATTTTGGCCTCTAATTTTAGAGGAATGAGACATTCTGCATATGCACATATATGTACATGCATTTCTGACATTTCCGGCATTTATTTGTGAATATGTTGTGCTTTGTGAATTTGGGGATAATTGTGTTTGAAATTTTAAATTGGAATGTTCGAGGAATGATTGTCAGTTAATAGTGACCCTTATGAAAATTTACTGGAAATTCTGGGAGAAAAAGTCCAGACCGAAAAACCTTCCGAGTGACAGACTGATTGATTGTATAGTACTGAAATAACTGTTCAATGGTCATGGGAAAAATTAGACACTTGATTTTAGGACTAAAAATGTGAAACAATTGGAATTCGGGGACAATTAGACTAAAAATGAAATTGAAAAGAGAAATAACTTTTAAATATGTTGAGAAATTGACAGTGGCTAGGCTTTAGGGTTAAAGTTTATTAAACCTCTAAATGTCTTAGATATTCGACACCACCTTTGGAAAATAGCTAGAATCACAGTGTCATCTTCTTCTCCTTCATTCTAGGGCAGGCTATTTTCTTCCATCGATTGATCCTCCTCCATACATGATTTCTTGTGGTTCACTTGCTTGCTCCTTCCTTGTTGTTAAGATCAACCTTAATCCTTGCAAAGATGAAGATTTTTTAGGTTTGAGTGAGAGAGTCGTAGGTGTTAAAGGAGTTAGAGGATTTTCGGGAGTTGAAGAGGGGAAGCTCGAGTTTGGTAAGTATTTGATTTTTATGTTGTTTATGTAGTGTTTAAATGCATTTATGATGTTTAATGTGAAAGACTGGGGTAATTGAATGTGAGTTATGGCTGATTTTAGAGAGAGAAATAGGTGAAAAATGATCGGAGAAGACGAACTGGAAACCGCACGTCGCAACGTGCCAGTGCCTCATCGTGACGAGCGATTAATTACTCGTCACGACGTGTGTCAGGGCCTCGTCGCTACGAGCCCGTAATTCCTCATCGCGACGACCGACCTCATGTCATCGCGGCGTGAGTCCTTTCGCCGCGACAAGGCTGACTTTTCTGAACTGATATAGTTTAGTTTTTGGGTCATAACTAATGATGTAGACCTCCAATTGAAGTGATTTTTGATTCGTTATAAACTGGAAAATGAGGTCTACAATTAAGGTGAAGTAAGAAAGTTTGAATTTAATTTAGTAAGATCTCAATTATTGAATGAAAGTTGAGGATAAGTTTTTATTTCAACCTAGGTGTTGTTTCATGATAATTGGAGTATATTTGTGGGATTTCTGAAATAGATTCATTGCCTTTGAGGTTTTAGAAATAGAGCAAAATGGATGATATTGAGCTAGTAAATAGTAATTTGGCTTTAAGGTCTTTCTTGAGAGTTTAAGGGCATTGACTAAATGTGATAGTGAATATAGAATGAAAAGTTGGTTTTGAGGCAAAAGAAAGTGAAATTGGGTTATAGCGCCGGAAATGTCACGAATATGCATTGCACATCTTTGCATTTCAGCATATGCATTTGTGAACCTTTCTGATTGTGCATTTAGTAATGGGAAATTATTTGACTGTTATAGAGGCGTCGTTAGAACGACATTCCACGGATATTGTTTGGAATTCCAGGCAGTACCTCAGAAGTTACAGGTGAGTAACCTAGTTGGTTCCTCAATCTTAATTGTTAAATTTCAGCACTTATAGTTTTGTGAAGATGAATGACGGGTATATGTGAATTATTGGATTGTAACTTCGGACCGAAGGTCCGAGGGATTAGGGATTGTGATAAATTGCTACTGTATGATAAGATGTATGATTGAGAACATTATGTCTAATTTTGATAAATGGGTTCTGATGGCAATGTGATTTTTTGTAATATTGTGATAAATGAATTCCATAAATGATTGATTAATAACGGTTGTGACTGGAGCTGCCACCGAGGTCTACAAGCTCGACTACTGGAAAATAGTCTTGTGTTTGAAAAGGGAATAGTGCATACCCAGAGGGCTCTCCTATTCCTAAGACGCGTGGGAAGTAGTGCATACCCAAAGGGCTCTTCTACCCCTAAGACGCGTTTACTGTTTAATGCACCCGAAAAGGGACAGTTCAGAGCTAAATGTTCAATGTTTAATGCGCCCGAAAAGGGACAGTACAGAGCTATAAGCTCAATGTTAATGCACCCATTTTAGGACAGTTTAGAGCCATAGGCTCACCATTCAATGCGCCCAAATTGGGACAGTATAGGTGCTCAGTCACAACACATAATAAAAAGGGAAAATAATGGGAAAATTCCATTTTGTTTAATTATTATGTTTATTGATTGAATTGTGAATGGGGAAAAAGGGGTAATGCTTATAATTGTTTGATCACTGCTTATGAAATTTCTGATTTCTGCTATTGTATGAGAATCTGTGAATTATCTGCGAAATGCATGAATTGAGCAAACCATCGATGATTGTTTCTCATTGAGTTTGCAAACTCACCCAAAACTACAACTATTTTTCAGGATCGATAGAGTAGACTCCTAGCTCCAGTGAGAGAGACTTTTCCTGCCGTGTGATCGCGTTGGCAAGAGAAGTCATGGCACATAGGTCGGTCAGCTGGGATTATTTTTGGGATGACCTAGATAGATTTTTGGGTATCAGTTTCCTTTTGGAGTAATGTATATAGACAGTGGTAAACTGAGAATTTTTTTAAATTTCTGCTTTGAGGATATGAAATGAGAAAGCTTTTGGATTTTTAAAATATGGTGATTTTTATATTACGGTTTTATAAGTATGATGCCATGAGAGTATTGTAGTGACCGACTGTCCGTAGCCCTCCCTTATCGTAGGATATGTATTGGAACGACCCACGGGTGTTCTGGTGTACCCTTCTGTATGGGGGCGCTACACCAAGATAATTACCAAAGTCCTAGCTAACCACCTTCAACGTGTGATGGCCACACTGATCCGTCCCACTCAATCCAGTTTCATCTGGGGTAGGCACAGCATTGGCAACATCGTCATTACCCAGGAAATCCTCCATTTTATGCGCCACTCCCGCGGCCATAGGGGTTGGCTCTCGATCAAGGTTGACCTGGCTAAGGCCTTTGATCGCCTCAGCTGGCTTTTCCTTCATGACACCCTTCTTGACGCCAAACTCCCCGCAGCCCTTACTCGACTCATCATAAACTCTCTCGCCACGGGCTCCACCCAGGTCCTCTAGAATGGTCAGCTGGGCTCCCCCATCACCCATAGTCGTGGTGTGCGCCAAGGCGACCTCATTTCCCCCATATTTTTGTCCTTTGCATGGACCGCTTGAGCCAAGCGATCCACCTTGTCGTTGACTTTGGTTCTTGGAAACCTTTCACGCTCGCAGGCGGTGCCATCAAGCTTTCCCATCTATTTTTTGTTGATGATTTAATCTTGTTTTGCCAGGCTTCCTCTGATCAGATCCACCTCCTCAACGCAATTTGAGATGCCTTCTGCCAATCCTCGGGTCAGGCGATTAGCAAAGACAAGACGTGCATGTATTGTTCCCCCAATGTTGACATGGAATGAGCCCTTTCCCTCAGTTCCCTCATGGGCGTTCGCCTTGTGGGCGACCTCGGAAAATACCTAGGAGCCCCCCTCATTCATGGTCGGATTTCTAAGACCACCTACCAGGACCTCACCTCCAAAATCCGACGATGAGTGGACCACTAGTGACCAGACACGATCTCTCTTGGTCGTTCAGTCTTATGCCAATCGATCCTCCAATCCATCCCCGGCTATCTTATGCAATGCATTGCCCTACCCAAAAGTTTCCTCGATCGCATTGACCGCGTCCGCCGCACCTTCCTATGGGGCTTTACATCGGTGACAAAGAAACTCAACCTTGTCGCATGGGACACTGTCTACCAGCCCAAGAATCGAGGAGGTCTGGGCCTCCGGAAGCTCTGCGACATCAATACCACCTTCCTTCTCAAATTTTCCTGGGGCCTCATCTCGGGGAGCACCAAACTCTGTTACCAGGTTCTCAGGGCCAAGTATGGTTGGCTGACTATTCTCCCCCCTCTTGTTCTCCCCTCCACTCCGGCTACGCTCCTCTGGCACCAAATCTCGTTGCTCTAGTCCACAGGTCTTCAATGTATACGTTGGAGCTTGGGCGATGGCCGGTCCACCAGGTTCTGGCTCAACCACTGGATCGATAAAGACACTCGCCTCCTCGACTTTCTTCACGCTCCTCTTCCTCCTTCTGGTGCCCATCGAAATGTGGCCAGCTACACCACCGCCTCTGGCTAGTGGAACTGGGGGGCTATTCGGTCCTTCCTTCAGCCGGGCATCTTACCTAAAATTGTCGCCACCCCTCCGCCCCGTCGGATCCTGGATCCCGACCGCCCTTCATGGCGTCACACTGCCACCAGCTCTTTCTCAATGGCCTCCGCCCACAAGGCTCTCTGCTCTTCGACCTGGGCCCTGGTCAAAGCCCGCGAGACTCACGTGTGGAACTGGAAGGGTCCGGCTCAAATCCAAACCTTCCTCTGGCTTTTAATGCACGAGGCCCTTCTTACTAACCAAGAACGACGCTGTCGGCATTTGACAGACACCGAGGCGTGCTATTACTGAGGTCAGGGCAAGTCGGCCCTCCATTTAGTCCGCGGCTGCCCCCGCAACCAAGCCTTATGGATGCATCTCCATTGCCATCTTCCTCCCGCCTTCTGGTCAGGTACTTGCTTGTAGACCTAGCTTTCTTCTAATTTAACTTCCGCTGTTTCTTTGCAGGATGGCACTCCATGGCATATGTGGTTCGCCATCACTTGCTGGCACCTCTGGATGTCTAGAAACGAGGAGATCTTCACTGGCGCTCCGACCACGGTCTATCGCCTCTTCAGCTCTGTTTGTGCTCAAAGCACGGCAATCGATTGCGCATTCCAGCCCTCCACCCTTGGGCGTCGTGACCCTGACCAGCACCATCCTCCCCCTGGCTACCACCCCCTCCCAATTGAGTCCGTCTCAACACTGATGGCGCGATGACAACTCTCGGCACACAAGCGGCCGCCGGCGGGGTCCTTCGGGATCCCTCGGGTCGCTGGCTAATGGGGTTCACACAAAATGTCAGACCCTGCACCCTGTAAGTGATAAGTCGACTTACACATGTTCGGTACCGATAAGTCGACTTGTTCAAGGTCGGTACTGTTTATTTGTGCCCTAAAGGC
>JANJEY010000009.1:26567071-26579687 GCA_024703695.1 Erythroxylum cataractarum
TTTTCTCTCATGGTTCAACTCACTACAATTCGAGTAGTTCTAGCAATATATGCTATATTTGACTTGCATCTTGAGCAGTTAGATGTAAAACCTGCATTTATTGATGGAGATCTTGAAGAAGAAATTTATATACTCCAACCAAAAGGATTTGAAGAAAAAGGGAAAGAGAACTTAGCTTTTAGGTTGAACAAATCTCTATATGGTTTGAAACAGGCGCCGAGGTGTTGGTATAAAAGATTTGATTCCTTCATCATGAGCCTTGGATATAGCAGATTGAATGGAGACTCTTGTGCATATTTCAAGAGGTTTGAGAATGATGATTTTACAGTTTTGCTGTTGTATGTAGACGACATGTTGGTAGTAGGCCCTAATAATGATCGTATCAAAGAATTAAAGGCACAATTAGCTAGGGAATTTGAAATGAATGACTTGAGATCAGCAAACAAGATTACAGGGATGCAAATTCACCGATATAGAAATAATAGGAAGATTTAGCTTTCTCAAAAGAATTATTTAAGAAGATCTTGCGACGATTGAACATGCAAGATTATAAGTCAATTTATACCCCTCTTCCTGTTAATTTCAAGTTATCCTCAAGCATGATTCATAGCAATGAAGAAGAGAGGATGGAGATATCTCGAGTATCGTATACATCAGCAGTGGGGAGCCTAATGTTCGCTATGATTTGTATAAGGCCAAACATTGCACATAAAGTGGGAGTAGTTAGTAGATACATGGCGACTCCTGGTCGAGAGCATTGGAATACTGTTAAGAGGATTCTCAGATATATCAAAGGAACCTTAGATGTTGCATTATGTTATGGAGGATCAGATTTTACTGTCAAATAATATGTTGATGCTGATTATGCAGATGATTTTGATAAAAGTAAATCCATTATAAGATATGTGTTTATATTAGCTAAAGGAGCTGTGAGATGGGTTTCAAAACTACAATCAATTGTGGCTATGTCAACAACAAAAACAAAATATGTCACAGCTAAACAAGCTGGTAAAGAAGCAATGTGGTTGAAGATGTTGTTGGAAGAACTTGGGAACAAACAAGAGAATATTACTCTGTATTGTGACAATCAGAGTGCTTTGCATCTTGCAAAGAATCCAGATTTCATTCAAAGACAAAATACATCAGAGTTCAATATCACTTTGTTCGTAAGAAAATAGAAGGAATGATGGATATTCAGAAAATTCATACAATGGATAACCTGACAGATTTTATAACAAAAGCAATCAATGGTAACAAGTTTATGTGGTGTCAATCCTCGTGTGGCTTGAAAGAGACATAAGCAACATGAAGAGACAAGGTAGAAAGAATAGTGTGAAGATATGATTGATTATCAATCAAATCTTCAAGTGAGAGAATTGTCAACGTTTGTTGGCTGTCAACAATTATTGGCTGGTAGGCACCGAATTCGATGCCTACCATGCCTAACACAGTCAAGGTACTCCTGCCTATAAAAAAGGTAGGAGTAGCATTAAGAGAAGAGAAGCAAGCATAAGAGAAAAGGAGAGAGCAAGGTGAGAGAGAAAAAAGAGAAAAAGAGAGACCAAAAATATTCTGTGTATTTTTTTAGCCTGATTTTTTCTTGTAATTCTTTAGTTTTTTTCAGTAGTAAAAGTCTTCTATTCTTGCCCGTAATTTTTATCCTAATTTGAGGTTTTCTACGTAAAATATGTATGTTTATTATTATTTTCTCAGTCTTATTTAACTGCGAAGCTGTTCTAATTCAGTTGATTTTCACAACAAATTATTCATCGTTTAAAGTGTTCACCATCTATCGGGATTCAGGAGCCAGTCTAGCGCATAGGAAACTCCATCCAAGAGAACTTTGGTAGTGAAACTTCATGTCATATTGGTGTGATGGAACTGTGGTTGGAATGACTTGTAGTTCAAAGTTGCACATTTTTCAATTTGCAATTAATGATAAGCAACGAAAATTCTGGCCTTGCCTCAACTGTTAAAATCACAACTACCAACTGATGAAGAGGTATTTAAATCTCAATTTTCATAGATCACGACAAGAATACACTTGATAGTGATGACTGAGTTTTTAACGAAAGATTAGTCTCTAAGTGGAAAATCAATTCAAAATCCGATAATCAGAAGGGCTCATGCCAAAACTACAACTGGGTAGTTACTGCAATCATCGTAGAATTGCAAAAGGGGAACCAGATTTTGGCTAGTAGCTTTATTGATTTGGATTCTGTTGCAAATTGACCTACCCAACTTGGCTTGCCAAACAGCCAAAGTGCCAAGCTAGAGCCCAACAAAAAGTTAGGTCGGCCTTTTAGAATGCCGGAGCACAATACAGCAGAACCAGATTCAACGCAACAAATGGCGTGGTAATCAAAATAGAAAATACTAGCAATCCAGGCTTGCAACATTTGCAGGACAATTCTTCCTAGGGATCACTAGTTTTGAGCACCTTCCGAGGGGTTGCTTACCTCTCCTCGTAGAGGATGAGTCGGGGGCCAATCACCCACGACCTAACATGTAATTTGTCTTGTTACTTTCCTTCTTATTAAAAAAAAAAAAAAAACTAGCAGTCCACTCATTACAAGGTGCCAATCTACTCTCCATTATTGATTGATTGAGGGGAAACCAGCTATTCCGAAATGAAACGGATGCCATTATTACGTTTGAACCCCATTTCCCTTGTCATTTTTAAGGACCATCACTGAAGCACAAAGGGCCCGCTAGCTTTTTCAGGAGCTAAACTATATCAACCACTTTGATTTTGTGCTTCCTTTTACTTTCCTCTCTCTTTCCCCTCACTTGTTATTAATTGCAGTGTTTCCACTTTTACGTCACCTCGTTAGGGCCCATTCCATGGCATACTTCCAAATCTTTGGTTGAAACTTTCAGGCCAATTTAAACATGAAAAGTAATAAAACGAAGTAGCAAGAAGAGCCTGAGTTTATGATAATTGATCACTAAGTAGAAGACCTCTACGCATAGCAAGTATCACCATCTATACCATAGTTGATGCCAAATCATTAAACCTAGCTCATCGCATAGAATAGAGAATCCTTAGGGAAAAGGATGTTATACTTTCATATAGCTTTTAAATTAAGATGGAGACTACCATGAAATGCAACACGAACATTTAGATGCCTATCTTGGACAAAATTTCAAAAGATAATTCACCTTTTTCTTTCTTTCTTGTTTCCCTGGTTAAGAGCTTGATCATGTACCTACTAGTCCAGCTTCATGTGTCACTCAACATCAACATCTTACTTAAATCCAAACAACGGTGGGTTGCTATTGACATGAAATTAGTAAAAGTGCACAGAGATGGATCTTCTCGCAACTATAAAACAAAACAGACTGTTACTTGGAAACGAGATGCTGCTAGGACTCCTTGTCAAGCCCTTACTCCTTAGTCGTAATGGTTGAATATGCTGATTTAGTTACTGGACGAGAAACTCATTCGGTGACCATAAACGTCAACAAGATTGAACTGAAAATCAAACCCATTTGAGTTATTTTTACGTTTCCATCAAAAGAATTGCATTAGAGCTGCTTAAGTGACTTGGTAAGGGATTAAACTGTTCTCATGTATACAACCGTTTAAAACTTGAAGTTAAATCTTTGCTTCTTACAAAGGACCTATCTGATTCAAGCAAGGATTAATATGAAAATAGATAACTTAAAGGCTCATTTTTATAATTAATCCTCACAAAATATATCGTGAGGGAAAAAAAAAAGGAAAAAAACTTAAAGACAGTCTCTTGCTTCAACTTAAGCTGTTAACTTATTCAATTATTTAAGAATTATAAATTTATATGATGCATTCGAAGGTTATGTTTGTTCGAAGACATCTATTTGGGGCACACGTGGGCATAAGCTCAAGTTTTCTGCATGGACCCCAGTTTTATTAATTTCCCAATAATAGCAGAGGACTGGTCCCCTCAAATTGTGTCTGATCAAGGCCCAAACCTAACAGTGACACGCCAAAGTTCCGTAGATAAGTGATGGTGTCCCAGCCTCTTTTCAAGGGTTAAAACCATATATGGACCATGTTGACCTCAAAAAGGGGGACAAGATATCCGGCAACGAAGTAGCCCAGATAAGTCAGTGGTTGGTGCCTGCCTTGCTAATCCCTATCTCACTCCCTCACCCTATTCTCACCATTTATAGCCTTGGAACAAACCTTTTTTTCCTACATTAAACGAACCAGTCACCGTCACATCCTTCAACCTTTGAGCTGTTGGCCGCACGGATGGCCACAGATTTCGGCTTTCCTTCCACGAACGGTTTTGTAGGTAATACTATCACTCGGGAAAGATTGATAAGTTCTTGATCATGATCACTCAACTAATTAATCTGGTTTTGTTTGTCTGAAGAGAGTGAATTAATTCCACTTATGCTTTTGCGTGTCCCCACCCCTAGACAACATGGTTTTGATTTGAATTCTTTGGTGCCTGGATAAGGATACAAAAAGGTTTAGTAATTAATAATGTGGTGGAAAAAGTGAACAGACAAATAGGAACAAGTTGACGTAATTACGTTGCAAAAAGAAAGGGTTGACATTAAAATTTTAGTTTATATATGTCTAGTCCTTATTCTTTCTTGTGAACATATACAAAAATAATAATAAAATTAATGATCTTTATTTATATAGCATTTACCATTAATTTTTAAAATTGAATTGATATATTTTAAATAAATCATTTTAAAAATAAAATAATTAATGTATTCAATCGAAAGGTCATTGATGGAAAACAAGGTGTAGTTTTTATCTATTTGCTAAAAAATAACACTCTGAATGCTTATTTACCAGAACATCAGTGATAGGTGATAGCAGGCACCGCATATACTTACACGTATTCCCTTTTAATAACTCCTTTTGTTACAGAATTACGGGATAGTTGTCCTTCACAAAACCTGGTTGTTGAAGGCTGAGAAGATGGATATTTTGATTTCACTTTTTGGTAACGAATGGAGGATTTAAGCCTTCATATATAAACCCTAGTTTCTAACGAGAATGACACAAAAAGGAAAGAGACCATCATTTGCAACCAATTTGCCATAAGGTCAGGAAGGAGTTTTAAGTGCCCGCATAAGTAGTCTAGTTGGTCGTTGGGAAGGAAAGTGAGTCCAAAGAAGTAGTATATATTAGAAGAAAAAAAAAAGTGTTAAGTTACCTGTTTCTTATGCACCATCTTAAGTAGGAAGAGCTTATTTAATTACATCATGCATATACGAATTAGTGCTTTTGGGAGATAAACTTAATAAATTGGAATGCGTTCAAACTAATTAACCTTATGGTTTTTGAAAGAAATTTGCATTTTGTAGAAGAGAGTAAAAAGTGGCTGTAAAGTAGAGCGTGGCTCTTGATTTCAAGTACATGCAACTGGGTCCATCTTTTAAGATTTCATATGGAGTCCCATGTCGCTACAATGCTTAGAACTTCAAAAGATGGCTTTACTTCGCTATCTACAAGATAATCATTTCCAAGGGAGGTGATTAACCTAGATTAAGTTAATGTATAATAAGCCCATCAAGGATCTGCTTATCTCGAAGATTACTGACATGAAAAGCCGAGCATAGAGTAGAAACAGATTGAGGTCTCCAAGAATCAATCTCTAGCTACCTATGATGATGGAGACGATAATCATCTTCTTGTTCGTGTTTCCTATACAGTGTAATGAATTCTAGACCACTTGACCCATATTATATTAGATAGATAAAATATGTATATGTAGCCACCGCCCCAGTGCCCAATAATAAGAGAAGTAGCTAAGGATATTACATCTCTGATAAACAATCATTGAATCATTATTATTCTACATATGCAAAAGGGAAGTAGAGGGCAAAGGAACAAGATGGCAG
This sequence comes from Erythroxylum cataractarum, assembly GCA_024703695.1. Taxonomy (NCBI): domain Eukaryota; kingdom Viridiplantae; phylum Streptophyta; class Magnoliopsida; order Malpighiales; family Erythroxylaceae; genus Erythroxylum; species Erythroxylum cataractarum. The sequence goes on from JANJEY010000009.1 coordinate 26,572,922, forward strand.
CAATGATGATACCACTGACCATTTGGTGACAAAATTGTAATTCAATTTGGGGAACTGGGAAGTTAACATATGTATGCCCAAATATATAAAATATGAAACCTATGCTGCCTATATGATTCTCTTGTAGGGGAAACAAGTGTCAAGATTTTACAAAAGTAACTAAAATAAACAATGAATATTATATTGAGTTTAATTAAACGAATCTTATTAATTACAGATATTGATGATATGCATACATTTTGATTGGGATTGGGAGATGAATGATTATGATATAAATGTAGGGTAGGCATGGTATATATCTATATAATGAATTTAATAAATATAGAGAGTCAATAAAATTTTAAAAAAAAAGGAAAGGAGGAGAGGTGGGGTAAGTGGGATGCCCAGCAGCGGCGCACATGGGAAGGGGTTGGACAACAGGGCGACACAGTCCCCATAAAGCCAACAACTTCACATGGTCCCTCTTCTCTTCCAATCTATCTACTCACATGCCACTTCCTTTCTATAATGTTTTACCTTTTGATTTTGGAAATTTTCCAACTTAAATTAAACTTATAATTTGGATATATATATATATAAGATTTTGTTTTCCTTGTTTAGTTTTTAAGGTCAAGCACGAATAATATCATAGAGTAAATTAGAATTTATTGAAATTGAATCGATTCAAATTAAAAGTTTATGTCAAATTCTTCTTTTAAGTAATTTAATTGTATTGATAAGAAATACTAATTAAGTTGAATCCTTCACAGTGGACATTGAAGGTTGGCTTCTCAGTTGCAACCAGAAAGTGCTAAATGTACTTGGTTCTAATGTACAATCTTGTGATTGTGTTGTCCACCATGGCTTGTTGGGGGCATTTTGGGAGTGATCAACGTGACGTGCATGTGGTCATGCAATTTTAGGCCAACATCACTCACCCCACTTCAATCTACGCCCAATTACCAGTGCCTGCTCTATGATTTTACCCCTTTCAGCTTTTTGTTTGTGCCCACAATTCATGGTGTGAGCAATTTGGTGCACGCGACAGGAGAGCAATGAACCCCGGCTTTATGCTTATGTGCGTGTTTTTTCCCAGGGAACTACATATGATCTACATTGGTGGAGTATGTTCGCATGATGGTCAATTCATCATCAAACTCATTGAAATCCATGTAGCTACGTACACATACACGCTTTTATAGGTAGCTTGGTGGGGAAAAAAGAGACTATTGGAGTGCAAAAATGTTCAAGTTTAATTGATTATTGTTAGAATTGAATCAGTTGTTGTTAGAATTGCCACTTTAACGATAGAAATGAGAATTTGAGGGCAATTCATACGCATAACTCGATATAAGATGTTGTTAACATGCTAATTAAAGTGGTTAGCTATCGAAATATAAGGAAGAAACCAGCAGCTTAAAGTTTTATAATGTTTTTAAAAAGTCTGGTTATATTGATAGAACAGATTATCACAATTTCGATTTACCACGACTCTTAGAGGACGAAATTTCATAAGCATAGAGTTCACGTAAGTGAAAAATCATCATGCTCTGATATCCACCATCCTGATTAAAATGGGCACTTGACTAGCGTAATGCAGTGAACGACTATATTAGCTATAACCAACGTGGAGGAGTACAATGAATCCGAAGGGAAAGATAGATTGTCACTTGATGACGATAGACAACGAAGTCGTATATATGAAAAGCAACTACTACTTGCAGCTCAAAAAGATAAATGAAAAGGATGGTAAGATAAATGTAAAGAACAAAAGTTAATTGAAAAGAAAACCATGAAATGTTCGAAATATTTAAACCACCACCACTTAAAGTGCAGTTGATGTCACCCTTGGAATCTGCTCCATCTGAAGTGATGAAGAAGAATCAGTTCACATAGTTAAAACTGGTAAGATATATATGCTTCGATTAACTTTGGATAACGAGTCTCTCAAAAGTGATCTTCTTTTGTTAGGAAAAGTCCACTTGGGAAAAGTGAGTTTCGCTAGCTAGTCATCTGATCCAAGGTAACTCACAACCAAAAAAGTCAAGTGAAAGCAACGTCATGTGAAGAAACAAGTTTCTATATTAAGTGAAGAATCTAATTTAATTGAAGAGATTAATTTCTATAACACAATATTTTTAATAATATAAGTTTTTAGTTGTATCAAAGTTCACAACAAAAACCAAAGTCCAAATAGAAATATAAATTCATCGACCAATTGGTGAATGTCAAGAAGCATCCAAGTATATATACTCACCAAAGTAGATGTAACTTTAATTTGATGGTTTTTCTCAATGTACATCCTCCCATGCATACATAAGTTATTCAACTCCTCTCTTGATGATTTGAGTAAGATGATGGTTTTATGAACCCTAGTTACCAATTATGCGAGGAATTCAGTGCATAATAATAATATTGTAATGGGAAAGGGAAGCCAACAGTGCACCAACAATCATAGGATAGCTAGCATCACCTTGTCGTCACCCACCCCAGCAATGGCTTGAAGCTCCAGCTCACATAAATCCTCCCACGTGTTGCTCTTCAATTTACTACATGAAACTCCAAAGACACAATATGACCACCACCCTCCTTTGGCTATATTAATACCCATCAAGTCCAACCACACAACTCTTCCCAAACCTGGCATATCATTACCATCTCATTATAGATTTAACACCCTTTCTTCTCAAACGTTCAAGCACCTATTATCCAAAGTCTCACAAAACCAAAGCTAGCAAACAAATACAGAGAGAGACAGAGAGAGAGAGAGAATATACAGGAAAAGTAAATCTTCTTATATACTGCTAGAGACGTCCAAAAACTCATCATCATATGGAGGTTGAGAAGGCAAAGATGGGATTTGAAGAGACAGAGCTCAGGCTTGGTTTGCCTGGGAACAATGGAGGGCCTGAAGGAGAGGTGGCAAGGAAGAGAGGATTCTCGGAGACTGTAGACTTGAAGCTTAATCTGTCCTCAAAACATATGGGGACAGATCCAATTGAAAACTCCAAGGGTTTACACGGGGAAAAGAACCTTCTTGCTACTGATCCAGCAAAACCTCCTGCCAAGTAAGTTGCAAGCTTTTCAGTTTCTTATCTGCTTCTTCTGTTATCTTGAGTCATATATGTTGTTTCAAGATCATGTCGTGGCCTCAAAAAAGATAGAAAGAGGCTAGTTGCTGGTTTAGGTTAATAACATATTTCAGAGAGAGAGAGAGAGAGAGAGAGAGAGGATATACAGTTGTTTTATGATGACCCTTTTAGCTAGAGAATAGGTGTAACTGCATAAACTAGATTTCTTGCAAGTGTTATAGTATAGATCTTGATGTCTATTCAAAGGTGAAGCTCGCTGAACTTTGCTGTGGTTGTTTAATTTCGGACTGATAGAACTTGTAGCTATTTCACTATTTGTTATTAAATTGAAGAAAGCACAAGTGCACGTAGGCTCACACACACGTATTAATATGGCTTAAATCAGCATACTTTTCCCTTCTTCTTCCTGTATTAGTTCCAATTTCCGGCAGCTTATATATCTATTTACGCAGTGCATATTTGGATATATAAGTTTCACAGTGTTTATCTCTTATATTCTAAGCTGACGATATAATTATACAATCTCTGGGGAAATTTACCCAGCGATTGTATTTTTCTTAAAGAACAGTTAACTTAGGTGTAATAAGATCCTTGATGAGGTTTAAGTTTGAATTAATTAGATTTTGGGAGAAAAGAAAGTTGAAGAAATGAAGTGAGAATTCTATGATCTCAACGTATGTAACCATGAAAAATAAAATCACCAAGAATTGGAAAAGGTAAAAAGTTTTTATTATGATTAGGCATAGTAACGCAGAAAAAACTTTGACTCACTTACACTAATGTGTTCTTCTAATCATTGTTGAGCTTATTACGCTCAGCCTTTATATTAACACTAACTAATCTAATCTGCAAGTTTAACTTTCAGGAATTTATATTCTTCTTATTACTGATATACTCAAATGGTTATGTTTTAGGGCACAAGTTGTTGGGTGGCCTCCAGTGCGATCATTCAGAAAGAACATGTTAGCAGTTCAGAAGAGCAGCACTAATAAGGAGAGTGAAAAGGTGATTAATGGAGGAAACCCTACCTTTGTGAAGGTTAGTATGGATGGTGCACCTTACCTCCGTAAGGTAGATTTAAAGATGTACAAGAGCTATCAGGAGCTCTCCGACGCCTTGGCCAACATGTTCAGTTCCTTCACTATAGGTACATGTACATAGATACACTTAAAATTATATGGTTGATATAGAATCATACTTCCGTGATGTTAGAATATATATACAGTAAGTTGACATTGAAGTGTTTTGGAACATATTGAAGAGAGCGTTGGGTCTCAAGGAATGAAAGATTTCGTCAATGAGGGAAAGCTGAAGGATCTACTTAATGGCACTGACTATGTTCCCACCTATGAAGATAAGGATGGAGACTGGATGCTTGTCGGTGATGTCCCCTGGGAGTAAGTCCCTTGTCTTCGTTAGTTTCTTCTGTCTAATCAAAAGCCGTACTGGTTAAACAACTAAATCCGGTCTTGTATATTGCTAGATTTTGAGTAGAAACTGAAGTTTGCTTCGTTCTTATTCAACACAGGATGTTCGTTGATTCATGCAAGCGACTGCGCATAATGAAGGGAACAGAAGCTACTGGACTTGGTTAGTTTCAAGTTCCAACCCTTCTACATATCTCTAGCAATCAAACAAACCCGCTTGACAAATGACTGTTAATATTTCTACTAGAACCTCCAAACTAACGAAATGTTTTTGTTGTTCTTAATCGTTCCTGGAATCCAGCGCCTAGGGCCATGGAGAAACGCAAGAACAGGAGCTAAAGCACGATGGAGGCATGAACACCTGCAGGAAAAGTTGCGTAAATTTTGAGCAGGAAGGCCTGATGTGATAAGATGTTAGTGTATAATTACTATGTTTGATAAAATATATGTGAGATACCAGTTGAGTACTATATATTTATTGTGGACAGGAACGATAATAACTCTTCGACGCTATCTTCCAAGACTTGGTTATGTGTCTTTTGCAATGTTTAGTGTCGATGGTTTGCCTATCAATAACACTATTAATGATGGACCTATTGATTGTATTCGTCCCCATTCAATTATTTGTTCATTTTTGCATTATTGTTGCATGAGTACTACTCATGTACAGACATCAATTGCAAGCTTCTTGTAGGGTATTAATACAACTTTAATGGGCATGTACAACCTGGCCTCAGATATGTTCCATGCATGAGACCTCTGTTAGAGAAGGGGAACAATAGCATGTGCTTGCTCATAGAGCATTTACTCATTCCCATCAAAACAAGTTGTCTTCTTTTTTTCCTTTTATAAGGATAGCTCGACGAAAATGTAGACACTGTATTAATATTTGACTTTACAATGTCTGTCCTTCAAAGTCTGATACTCTAGGCCTTATGTGGTGTGGAAAATCACTCGGTCAGCTTTAATTTTGACGACTCCTTAGCATAGCGTTTGAGAGCATGTCCCTCCGAGCCGGTGAAATTTCACTCATCCCCACCGGTCCTAAAACAATTTACCCTTTGGTACTACCCGTAGCAGCTTCTGTTCTTCGCAACTTTGTGTTCAACGAGAAGGTGAAACCGTACGTCCAGATTTCAATTTCAAATTTACCTTTTGAAGTACCTTCACCTCTACATGTAGCTTAGCCTTGTCCTTCTTTCGAGAAAGGCACGATTCACACCCACATTCAGACCATCGATTCAGTTTTGCATGATTTTTCTTATCATTCCTGTCACTTGTTTCTTGAAGTCTATTGAATCTAGAACTTCCAAACCCACACGTAAAAATATTTGATAAACAAAATTATCAGAAAATAATAACACAAGATAATTTACGTAAAAACTCCCAAATTAAAAAAATAAATCACGGACATCGAGAAGAAAATCTACTATATGAAAAATTCTTACAATCACAATTTTTCTTTTCACTCAATCTCCTAATACACCAACACATTCACAAAGAAATACCCAAGACAAATTCTCCAATTCTTACCTCAAAAGAGGAATTTAACTAGAGTCAAATTTTCAAAATTTTCATACAAGTCTTTGACTTTGTATTGGTACATTAAACAAGGAGGTAGCAACCTCCTTATATAGATAAGAGTCTTGCCTCAATTGTTGTCTCCAACTAATATGAGATAACAAATGAGACAAAAACTCAACAATCTCCACCTTGACGACTTTGGTTGATCCGATAACCACACCCCATCTTAATGAAAATCTCCTGAAAATAACATAACTCTCAATGTAGAAAATTATCATGCTTCTTAGCATCATGCTCCACCATAAAAATATACCCACTTATAATAAACACTACAAGAAAACAGGCTTTTCCTGACGGAATATTCCGTCGGAGATATGGGTAGATCCGTCAGTATTTATATTTTCTGACGAAAAGCGACGAAAGAATAAACCGTCGCAAAAATGGCGGTCGTTATACCTTACCGACGGAAATACTTCGTCGTATTTTGTCAACGGATAACCGACGAAATATTATCCGTTGTTGTTGTTCTACGAAGGAAATTTTTTTTATATTACGTCGGTGAAAATAACACATCAACGACGGAATATACCTTCGATATAATTTAGGGTCGGAACAACCATCGCAAATAATCAGAAGGAAGTTGCATCATTAACGACGAAATTTTGGACGTCGCCAAATTAAGTCCAGTTTAGGGTCCGACGGTATGTCAATTCCGTCGGTGAATATTTTCCGACGGAATTGTTT
>JANJEY010000009.1:26605383-26617976 GCA_024703695.1 Erythroxylum cataractarum
TCAAACTAAACAATAAATCATACAATCAACACAATTCATACTTAATAACATCAATTAAAGAAATCTGGGGCCCAACAAGTCTACTAAAGATGCAAAATTTAGGGTTATGACATATAAAAGATAAAGCTCTATTTATATAAAAGTGGTACCTAAGGATGGAGTTGGAAGGACGAGAAAAAATTAAGTTCCCATCTAAGTAAACTATCACAACATTCCTTCAAAATAGCCTTAGCGACTTGACAAGCTCGATAGATAGTCCAATATGTCTTGACGAAAATATATAACCTACTATATGAAAGCACTATAATAGAAGAATAAATTTTTTATGTAATTAATGAAAGCCCACCAAACATAAGCAACCTAAAGAATTGAAATGGGCTAAGTATTTTAGACAAGTAAAAATAAAGAGCTTATAGGATTGGAAGTCTATAAGACACAATAGGAGCAAGCAGGGTCTGCTCAAGGCATAACTAACATCTTAACAAATTAAGCATACCACAGACCTTAAGAAAGTAACATTGATAATGAAAATTGAAAAAGAAGGATGCTTTCTAAATGGGTCATTGAACCTTCAAAATTAATCTCCGATTCACTAAACTCTTGTAATAATTATAGAATCAGATCGAATCTTAAAAGAACCAAAAGGTAGTTTTTTTAATTTCTATTGATAAAGATAAAATTGGGGGTTTGTTATTAATTAACTGATAAACTTAATTTAATAAGAAATCAAAATAAATCAACTAAATACTAAAGTAAGAAATTCAATTTTACCTATCTCTTATTCAAGGATAGGATTTCATCCAGATCTAACTTTGATTATTGGTCTAAAATGAATAAATTTTTACAACTCAAGCAATTAGTCTGAAATCTATTAGGACAAACATAATAAGTCTCAAAATTTCTAAATTAATTGATTCAAACTAGCATTCAAATAAAAACTTATCCTTAATTGATTGGGTACGATAACATTTCATATTAGTTAAATAATATTAATAAGCTTCATGAAAAAGACTAAAACTAAATTAAATAATTGAGATAATTATAACTACTTAATTTAATTTTCTTGTTTCTCATAAGTTAAATATGCAAATACATAAATAAAGTCCTTGCTACTTGTACTAATCATTTATGACAATTACAAATCACTGAACTCATGGATAGTAATAGAGTAATCAATATCAAATTAATTTTTTAGATCAATCAATATTAATTACTTATGAAATAAAAGAATAAGAAACAAGAAATACTTGAATTAAAATAGAACAAAACCTCCCAAGGTTATAACTATATTTTTATTTCTCTTGAATTAGAAAATTAAGACTTAGCCACTCATACTATAGTTCACCAAAGATAGAAGAAAGAAGACAAAATAAAAATAATACATTGTGTGTATAACATTTTTTCCCTCTCTCCTACTAAAAAACTAACTTCTATCAACATTCCAAAGATAATCCTTTAAAAAAATCAAAATTCATACATAATAGGGTTGAGAATAAGTCTCCTAGTTAAACTAAACTTCTTGAAGTGAATTTGGCTTTAGACATGATCTTACCTTACCTGCTTCAGTAATTTTTCATTCTCCATCTCTTAAAAATTTGTGACTTTAACAATTAATGTTGTAGTTAGAAACTTCAAGGCAAATTTGATTCAAAATATCCTAAAATAAAATAAAAATTAATTTACAAACTGGTCTCTGTATTTATTATTTTCTCTATAAGAATTGTTAACCTTGTAATTAAAATCTTGTATGCAAAGAATATTCTTTTTGTTTGTCTAATATAATGATATTTTATATTTTATATACAATGTTTTAAATTATCAATTATTTTTCTATTATATTTTATAATAAATTAATAAAAGATCTAAATATTATATACAATAATATAGATTTAAAATGTCGTAAATAATTATAATTAACATGGTATAACATTTTGTTAAAATGTATATTAAAAATTTGACTACATTTCACATAATTTTTTAGCTACTTTTTAAGAAATGTAGCTAAAAACAACTAGCTACTTTTAAAAAAACTTAGCTAAAATTTTAAATAAAAACTAGGCGTAACTAAAATGTATTGGTGACAATTTCCCAAAACATCACCAATAGTTTTTTGCAACGAAAATAAAGTGTAGGCGAAAACTATTAGCGATGATTAGTGAAAAACGTCGTCTATGGTTTTTGGCTACCGAAATTTGGCGACGAATATAAATCGTTGTTAATAACTATTAGTGATGATTTTAAGACATTTATCAACAAAGTTTTCGTAGCTAAATGTCTTTTTTGTTGTACTAATGGGCACTATCCAAAGGTTCCATTTATAATGCAAGATGCCTTCGAAGGTTAGACTCAGTCGATGTTAAAATAGATGTACCTTTTGATAAAACAAACATACACAAGAGAAGGGTGAATTGTGTGTAAAAAAATTTCAAGGTACTTTCAAATTGATAAGGTCCTGCTAAACAAAATAAATTTATAAATAGAAAGGCCTTATAAACTTTCGAAAAGATCCTGTTAGTGTTGAAAATGAAATGAGCCTGTTAATGGAAAGGAGCCTGCTAACACTCAAAACGAAAGAAGCCTATTTAATCAATAGGAGCTTGCTAGCGCTCAAAAATAAAAGAACCTAGTAGACGATAGAAGTTTATTAATGGCAGGAGCCTGTTAAAAGATAGGAGCCTACAAAACAATAAATTATGTTAAAACACTTTAAAACAAAAAGCACCTGTTAAAACTAAAAAGAACTTCTTGCAAGTTGAAAACAAAAGGAGTCTATTATAAAAGTGAAGGAGCCTCTTGCAAATATAAGACAAAAATACTATAATAAATAAATTTAAAGTTAAGAAGAGAGAAAGAATGACACAATTGATTTATACTAGTTCAGCTTATAACCTAAGCCTACGTTCAGTCCTTAAGTATCTGACTTAAATATTTCACTAAAATTTCAAGTAGTATTTGGCAAGTCTCTTCAAACTCACAAGTACATATTTTTCAAGGTTCTTCAAATTTTCACATTAGTAGTATTTAACTAGCTTCTATAAGCTCTCAACAAATGAAAAAGTGATTTGCTCGATATGAGCTTCAATTATGATTTCTCCCAAGAAGAATTTTTACTTTCTAAGGCATAAGAAATTCTGTAAAGGTATGACTTTCAAAAGTATTGGTGCCTTTGATGTATTTCAAAAATATGACTTTTTAACTTTTTATTAGCAACTGCAGTGACTCTTTCTTAAATAGATATTTTCTTCAATTAATCGTTGTTTCATTTCAATTACGAGTTGACTTTGAGATAATTATTTTTTTTAATATTATCTTTGCCAAAATTTTCCAATATTTAGACATTAAAAAATAAATATGATAATGCCTTGAAGCTGATTAATAAAATATATGATTAGCAGGATTCTTTCGGATGTTATAAAATCATTTCTAATAAGATAAAATCATTAAGAAAGTTCCTTCATAAAAGGAAACATTATTCTTATGAATTTAGTTAAGAGAATTATATCGTTGTCTATAAAAAGATTTAAATTCAATTTAAATTTTGAAATAATATATAATTACCGTTAAAATCATTAATAATAAACCTTTACCCAACACCTTTTGCGATCCGAGCACGCTTCTGTTGACTTGTTTTGATTAGATTCACTGCACATTTAGATCTTATCGTTTCTTTAATCTCCTTATAGCTATTACAACTGTGAACAAACAAACTAATCCTAAATAACTAGATCAACCAATTAACAATTAAAATGAAAGCAACTAATATAATCTAAGAAAATAATTAAGAAAAACGAAATAACTAAATTGTCAATAAGAAAATTTACAAGTAATAACAACCAATTCCTAAAGAATTAATGAAAAACTGACAATGAATAAAAGGAAATATAAAGATTATTGCTACGGGAAATCGGTAGTTGGAAGCTGCGGATGCGTGGAGCAGTGGAGGTAGGTGACTATCGAAAGGCACGCAACGTTGAGAGAAGATGGCCTTAAAGCGGGATAATTTGATGATGCATGCTGGGAGGACGATGGATGGGAGCCACTGGAAGCATCTGGGTATACTTCAGCGTGGACAGTATGAGACGCTGGCTATAGGAAACTTACCCAGTGTTTGGTTACCGTCTTCGGACTTGAGGACGAATGACGAGGACATAAACGTTCTGACCTATAGCGTGTTTGCTTACCGTCTTCACCAAATTCTGTTCCGTCATCAAAGGACAAAGACAGAAATTTTTGTTCTATTCACAACTATGGTACAGAAATTCTTGTCCGTAGAACAAGAATTAAAAATCACCAATAAATCCTCTCATTAAAAATGACCAACAACTTGTTAAAAACAATATTAACAATAGGTCATAATAATATTTATAATAATAATAATAACAATAATAATAATAATAATAAACATAATAATAATAATAATAATAATAATTAATAATATTAATATGTAACTATATTAATAATAATAGCAATAATAAAAATAATATTAATAATGTTAACAAAAATAATACTAGTAATAATAATAATAATAATAATATTATTATTATTATTAATATCAATAATAATATTATTAAACATAATAAAATAATAATAATAATAATAAACATAATAAACATAATTATAATAACTATAATAATAGTAATAATAATAATAATTCTTATAATAATATTAATACGTTATAATAATAATAATAATAACAATAATAAAAATAATATTAATAATATTAACAAAAATAATAATAGTAAAAAATTAATATAATAATAATAATAATATTATTATTATTATCATTATTATTAAACATAATAATAATAATAATAATAATAATAATAATAGTAATAATAATAATAAAATCATAACAACAACAATAATATTATTAATAACAATAATAATAATAATAATAATAATAATAATAATAATAACATTGAATTACATCTACAAGTCTTATTATACAACAGGGACATTTCTGTCATTAACACTGTTTTTTTTCTGTCTCCGGCAACCAAACACATTTCTGTACTCAGGACGAGGACAATTATCTCTGTTCTGTCCACCGCAACCAAGCATCTCTCTGCCTCCAATTCTTGTTCTGTCCTGTTCCGTCTCGTCATGTCTCTGCATGCTGAAGACGCTAACCAAACGCTACATAAGTGTTGTAGAAAGAGCTGAGATTGAAGGCATCAAAGCTCGTTGTTCCTATCCACCTGGAAATTTGAAGTAGCCACAAAGACCCAAAAGGCTAGAACTCCTCAATTGTTTGTTTACATTTTTTATTGTTCACGAGGTATCCTAGGAGAATCCTAATTATAGAAAGGCATCTTTAAGTCATCTACTCCCAAACTAATCTGTGCTTGAGCTGGGTAGGTCCCTTGCAGGAAGCAAAGCTCTGACCTTAAGTTTTAAACGACTGCATACATGAGGACAGTTCGAACCCACGACCTCACTTAAGCCAGAAGAGCCCCTTACTAACTCACCTGTAAAATGTTGAATAATTCTCTTGTTAGTAGGAATATTCGAACGCCTATTTAAAAAACCTCTCTGCTGAACCCCAAGGCACAGGTGAGTTGGTAAGGGGCTCTCTTGGCTTAAATGAAGTCACAAGTTCAAACTCCCCTTATGTATGCAGCTATTTAAAATTTAGGGTCAGATTTTTGCCTCCTGCAAAGGACTTATCTAACTCGAGCAGGGATTAGTTTAGATGTAGATGGCTTAAAGATGTCTTCTTATAGCTGGGATCCTTCTAGAAAATCTCGTGGATAACAACTAAAAAAAATCTCTCTATTGATGAAAAGTTGTTAGATTTTCCCTTCATTTTTCTTTATAACATTTAGGAATGAAAAAGTTAGTCTGATTCATCCTCATTCTCTAGTTTTAATTGATTAGGTTTAAAACTTTGTTTTTTTAATTTTAAGTTTCAACGACTTATATTGGTTGATCTGTTTACTCCAAAACTTGAAAATTTTAAATAGAATGATATTTTAATATGGTTATAAATTAAATAGCATACATTTAATTAGACTTGACTCATATTTGATTGAATTGTAAGTTGTCTAAGTCTGATCGAACTCAGGTTTAAACCTAAAGTCTCGAACTCAATTGAACGTTGGATTAGATCCGACCTAAACTTAGAAGTTCGTACCAAATTTCGATCTAGATGAATTGAGTCTAGGTCGACCTACTAGCCTAGCATGCCAAACTTTTAATAGTGGTCAGAGAAGCCCAAACAAGAAAAGAAGATAAAATCTTGATAGTGTATCAAATTTATATAACTAACACTTCCTTTTTTGTTTAACAAAGAATTTTCTGATTTCTAAAAAGTTTAGGTTAATTGTTTTAAATAAAATACTAAATTTGCCATTTGTCACAAAGAGAGAAATAATAAAAGGAAAAATATTATATGTCACAATCCATTAATTAAATTATGTTCAATAATATTTGGAATTCAATTAAAAAATATCAAAGCTCTTTTAGAATAAAGTGTGCACAATCAAATATTGAGAAGGGATTTTAAGATTTTACAAATGAAGAAATAAGAATGGAGAATCCGCTATCAATTATTGTACAATGACCACAAGAATAAGAAAACATGTGATTTTATAGTGAAAGGATGGATGGTGTCGCAAATTTCAATTATTGATAAGATAATGGATTTTTAATACCAAATTTTGATTAAATTATTTGTTCACTCTTAACATAATGACTTTTTTGTTGGTCTATAAATAAAGATGAATATGTTCAAAAATTAGTTTTAATTGAATTATTATTAATTTTTTATTAGTAGTTTCAAAACCTTTTTTAATTTTATTAAAATTATTAAATTTTTATTAAATTGTTAATATTAAAAGCTTAAATTTTATTGATATGGATATACCTAATATTCATTATTAATTAGGAATTTTTTGTTTTTGAAATAATGTTTGCCACTTCCTCCTTTATGTTTCTAGAAAATAATAATAAACTTAGTGGTCTTTTGATTCCACTTAAATTTTTCTGTTGTGATTTTTAGTTTTTTTTTTGTTTTTTAATTAAAAACAGAAACCTATTTAGTTAAGATTTCTATTATCAAAATTGAAAATAAAATCATATTTGATTTTATTATCTTGTTTATATTTTTTAATTATACACTTATATCAATTATTTTAAATATAATATATATTAACATATTTGTAATTTTACAAGTATCTCTTAGGAATTTTGGGTATTAAATTATTGATTTATAAATGATTTACTTAAAACATGTAACTTATAGTAGAATTCTGTTATCATTGAAGATAAAATAGAAGTGACCTACCATTTCATTACTACATTCGTTTATTAATAGAAAATGGCATATTTTATTTTAGCAATGTGATTTTTGCTATCATATGACAAATTGATAAAGCTACACGACATCCATCAATTTGATTAATTAAAAAGGGATTGTATCCCTTGTTAAAGATGGAAGATGTCGATGGAGAATCTTACTTTATGTTGATATACTGTGCATGTTACATTATGGAAGGAAAATACAACAATCCTAGAAAAAGAATAGCATTAAAAAATCAAAACTATAGAAATGGATGATTATTATCTTATTGGTTGTCACACTTCCATCTTAAGGTTAGAACACAGCTTAGCTAGTGACACAAGCTACAGTGCTTATTTCCATTCTTTGCTCTGTAAAACATCACCAATTTTAGAGTCAAACTGCATTATGCATTAACAAAGGAGACATTTGAGTTTCTTCAAACGAAAACATAAAATATGGGATATTATAAAGGGAACATTAAACCTTAACCAATAATAAGAAGAATTATAACAATCACCTTGTAATAACTGAGAGCTATTAACAAGGAAAATACTGCAAGGAACAAACGGAGTTGAAATTTCCAGTGGGCAGTACACGACAAGGCGAGTACAGAACAAATTGGACAGAAATAGAAGGTTCGAGGAAGAATTCTGGCACAGGGTACTCAGATGACAAGACAGAGAAAAGTTATAACCAACAATATGTCAAAACGTGCCTATCTCAGTATGCCCTATTCTTATTTATACACAGTACTGATTCCTGGTAACTAAATCTAAATCAACTCATTGCTCGCCCACCACGTAGCCTTTTAGGACCACAGGATCCTTCTTTTCTCGTTGTGTCCTCATAGCAATTGGTAAAGCTGGTGGATCACTAATATCACCTGTTGTAGCCTCATCAGCACTAGAGGATGGGTCGGGTTTCATCACATTGCCTCCTAAAAAAAATAACCTTGTCCTAAAGGTTCTCGGTAGCACCATCGAGTGGGTCAAGTAAAGGCAGTGGAATACTCTGAGTTACTGGACTCCCAATACACTTCTTAAGAACCGAGATGTGATAAACAGGATGTATATGAGCAGAGGGTGGTAATTCGAGCTTGTAGGCAACAGCTCCAACTCGTTTGAGAACTCGAAATGGTCCGAAATATCTCTGCCCTAACTTCCAGTTGCGGTGTAAACAGAATGAGACTTGACGATAGGGTTGTAGTTTCACGAACACCCAATCTCCAACTTCAAAGGTGGCATCTCGACAATTCTTATCAGCCTGATTTTTCATCCTTGTTTGAGCCTTAAACAAATTAGCCTGCAATTGTTGCAGTAATTGATCCCTTTGAGCAAGTGCAGAGTCAACGATAGAAAGCTTGGCAATTCCCGGCACGTACCGAATCATTATCGGCGAATCTCGACCATAAAAGGCCTTGAAGGGTGTCATGCCAGCAAAAATATGATGAGCCGTGTTATAACAATACTCGGCCCAAGGGAAGTATTTAACCCAAGTATTTGGAGTCTCCGCAACAAAACATCGTAAATACATTTCTAGGACCTTGTTCACAGCTTCCGATTGGCCATCGGTTTCAGGGTGATAGGCCGAACTGAGTGCTCTAGTTGTTCCTTGCAATCGGTGTAATTCTTCCCAAAAAGCACTTAAGAATAAGGGATCTCGATCACTGATGATTTTGGTAGGAATGCCATGGAGCTTTATAAACCCCGTTAGAAATAATTCAGCCACTGTAGTGCCAGTGAAATTACTTGGGAGCGTAAAAAAATGACCATACTTAGTCAGTCAATCAACAACCACAAAAATAATCGTCTTACCAAATGATGGAGGCAAACCAGTAATAAAATCCATAGTGATTTTCTCGAAGAATTGAGTGGGCAAGGGTATGGGCTATAACAATCCAGCTGGTGCAAGTTAGGATGCCTTTATAGTTTGACACACAAGACATTCTTGAACAAAGCGTTGAATATCCTTTCACATTGACCCCCAGTAAAAATTAGTTGCCACTCGTCGATAAGTGCGCTCCGCTCCCGCATGTCCCCCTTCGACAGAATTGTGAAAATCCTCTAGTATGGATTGCTTCAAGGATGGATCATTGGGAACCACAATTCGATGTCGGAACAACAGTAGCCCAGAATGAATCATATAGTCTTTATAGTTGTCATCACCAGCCAATACTTTTTCATGAACAACAATCAATTCAGGACAAGTAGCATTCAACTTACGAAATTCCTCCAATTTGCCAAACTGTTGAATAGAAATGGCCATGAAACATCCAGTAGAAAGGCGAGACAAAGCATCAGCGATGGTATTCTGCTTCCCTGGGCGGTAAAGGACCTCGAAATCATACCCAACCAACTTATACAACCACTGTTGTTGCTCTGGATTTTGAATGGTTAGCTCCATCAAATTTTTTAAGGCTTTCTGATCAGTGACAATTGAGAAGCGGCGACCCAACAAATATTGTCGCCATTTTCCCACGACCTGGGTAATGGCAAACATTTCTCGGTGATAGGCTGCAGCACCTTGCATTCTTGGAGACAACTTTTGACTTTCGTATGTGATAGGCTTCCCTTTCTGCGACAAAACAGCTCCGATGCCTGTGCCCGAGGCATCCGTTTCAACTACAAAGGTTTTAGTAAAATCAGGTAACGATAACACCGGTGCATGACTTAAGGCGAACTTGAGGTGCTCAAAAGCCTGCTGTGCTTCGAACCCCCCACACAAAGCTATCTTTCTTGAGAAGATCAGACAGAGGATAAGCAATTTTAGCAAATCCTTGGATGAATCGTCGATAATACCCCGCTAAGCCAAGAAATCCTCGAACACCTTTAATCGAAGTAAGACAAGGCCAGTCGCGAATGGCAAGTACCTTCGAGGGATCCACTCTCAATCCATCACCGACGACGATATGGCCAAGATATTCAATTTGATCCTTCCCAAAGAGACACTTGCTTTCCTTAGCAACTAAGCGGTGCGTGCGCAATGCCTCAAAGACCAACCGTAAATGCTCATAGTGTGCTTCCTAGGAACGAATGTACACAAGAATGTCGTCAAAGAAAATAAGCACAAATTTACATAAATAAGGCTTAAAAATACTAGTCATCATGGTTTGGAATGTCGAGGGGGCATTCGTGAGGCCGAACGACATGACCAAGAATTCGTAATGCCCCTCGTGAGTGCGAAAAGCAGTATTGGGAACTTCCTCGGGTCGAATCAAAATCTGATGAAATCCAGCCAATAAGTCTAACTTCGAGAAAATAGTGGTGCCGAATAGTTCATCAAATAGCTCATCGACAGTGGGGATTAGGAAGCGGTCGCGAACCGTGATCGAATTTAAAGTACGGTAGTCGACAAAAAAGCACCATGTACCATCCTTCTTCTTAACCAAGAGGACCAGTGATGAAAACAGGCTTGTGCTCGGTTGGATAACCCCGACTCGTAGCATGTCCGAGACTTGCCTTTCAATTTCTTGTTTTTGGTAATGAGGATAGCGGTATGGGCAGACGTTCACTGGTTTAGCATCGGGGAGTAGATGAATAGCATGGGAGATGGTGCGAGGTGGTGGCAGCCCGGAAACAGGGGTGAAAACATCACGAAATTGCCTCAAAAGTGGAGCTAAATAAGATGTAGCAGCAGGGGTAGGCTCATTAGAGCGGAAGGTAATTGCAAACTAAAAAATGCAGCCACACCACCCACATCCACACAACGCCATAAAAAGTGTAAATGAATAGGCTGAGGACTTGCAGGGATAACACCTTGCCAACAAAATTTGGTACTGTCGTGCTCAAAACAAAAAGAGGAAGAAGCATAATCGGTAATGACGGGCCCCAAGGTAGCCAACCAAGCCACTCCAAGCACTAAATCAGAAACCGACAATGGGAGCACAAAGAAATCAGTGGTAACCGTAGTACCTTGAATTGAAATGGGTACTTGTCGAATCAATCCTTCACAATATAAGTTGTCTCCGTTGCCAACCAAAACTGGAAAAGTAGTGGAAGTATCAATTGCAAGCCCCAAGTATCGAGCAACTCGACTCTGGATGAAGTTATGGGTGTTGCCGCCGTCAAGTAAAACCTGCACTGTTTAACCCAAAATATGACCCACAAAATGGAGCGTAGCTGGCGAAAGACAACCCGAGAGAGCATTAAATGAGATGACAATGGAGTCATTGACTGTCGGGGTAGGTTGAGCAGAAATGGAAGGAAGTGGGTCACGCTGGGAAGGGCCAGGCTTGTGGGTTGAGTCAAAAGGATGAGAAGGTGGTAAGTCGTCGTCCCCAAGAGAAAAATCATCATCAAGCATAAACATTTGTGGTCGGTTACAGTGATGTCCGCGAGTAAACTTTTCATCACAATAGAAACAGAGCCCTTGCTCTCGATGTTTATGAGCTTCCATTTGGGTAAGGCGGCAGGTAGGGAAAGGTAGTGTTGGAGGTGGAGTGGCGGAATGGGTCTTGGACGGAGTGGGCAGTAATGGTTTGCGATCGGAACTGAGTCCTTACAATAACAATTTTCTGGATTCAGCTAATTTAGCCTCTTGCAAACAGGCTAAACTAATGGCATGTTTAAGTGAAGTGGGTCGAAAAGACAAAACCTCATGTTTAATATCAGGTCGTAACCCAGAAATGAAACAATCCACAAAGAACACCGGAGGAAGCTCAGTTGTCTGATTAGCCAACGTTTCAAAACGAGATTGATAATCCTTAACAGAGGAGGTTTGCTGCAACTTGGAAAATAACCCCTGCGGTGGCTTGAGGTCTATTAACTTGAAACGCTCCACCATAGCGCGAGTAAACTGAGCCCAACAAGACAACTGACGATTGGTTTTCATCCATTGGTACCAACAACGAGCTTTGCCCTCAAAATGAAAAGCTGCCATAGTAATACGGATGGTGTCCTCGGTCTTGTAAAACTAAAAAAATCCCTCGGTATTAAAGAGCCAAGATTCCGGATCGGTACCGTCAAAATGGGAGAGTTCGACACGAGCAGGTTGGGGATGAAAGGGAAAATCCTCAACGTCGGAGTCATAGTCAGAACGGTGGGCGACCCCCAGAAGAAAAACGACCGCCACCGTCAGAAGCATGCCAAGGTGGTTTATCGGGTGATGGATGCTCTGTCTTGCCCTTAATAAGTTGTCCCAAATGAACCAACTGAGAGGTGATGTTTTCCATGTGTTATTTCAGCTCAGTCAACGTGCCTTGTTGATCAGAAACGGTGGATTGAAGGGAGCCCAAATCTGCCTGAAGTGTCGAAACTGCAGTATCAAGCTTAGCGAATCGAGTGTCGTCGGCCATGAGAGGAGAGTAGGAGCA
>JANJEY010000009.1:26779162-26791845 GCA_024703695.1 Erythroxylum cataractarum
TTATTATTATTATTATTGTTATTATTATTAATTATTGTTATAAATTTTCTACTTATTATTATTCTTTTTATTATTAATAATATTATTTTTATTAATTTTATTATACGAAATTAATTATCTTATTATTATTAATTTTGTACCTATTATTACTATTATTATTATTATTATTATCATTATTATTATTATTATTAATTATTGCAATTATTATTATTTATTATTATTATAAATTTTGTACTTATTATTATTATTATTATACAAGATTAATTTTCTTATTATTATTTTATTATCATTATTATACATAATTAATTTTCTTATTATTATTATTATTGTGATTATTAAATTCCTTATTATTATTAATTGTCTTCCTCTTCTTCTATTATTATCATTATACGAAATTAATTTCTTATTGTTATTGTTGTTATTATTATTATTTGTTAATTTTGTTATTAATAAAAATTATTTGTTTTAAAATAATCAATAAATTATATATTTCCAATTATATTATACTATAAGGATATTGATATTGTTTTTTATGTTCTGTCAACTGCAACTAAATACATTTTTATCTTGAGACAAATATAATTTTACCTATTTTGTCTATCACAACTAAATACCTTACTGTTTTCAATTTTTATTCTATTCTGTTTCTAAATTTGTTTTCAATTTTTATTCTATTATGTCTTTAAATTTTTGTTTCGCGGCAGTATACGAGAATCAGTGACCGCAACATATGTCTCCATCTTGCCAGTGGAATCTGTCATCAAGTCTTCTAAATCCTGTTAGACCTGGGTTCCTCGAAGGCGTAGAATTAATGCGTATTGAGCTTAATCCCTGACTATGTTTGGTAGCAGCCCTACTATGTTAACTGCTAGTGGTCTCCTTCCTTGGTTCTCACTCACTGATTAGTGATTACGCTTCTGAAAAATATATTGAATATTTTAATGGAAGATCGTGCCGACAAAACTCGTTCACATGTTTTTTAAGCACCAAGAAGTTCCCACAACTAGCAGACATCAAATTAGTCGATTTCCTGCCATGTACTCTAATTTCAACTCATGCTTTTAGAGGTTCAATTTGCGAAAGCTAACGAATGAAGTAAAGACTGATGAGCAAAACAAAAAATATAGAACAAGCAAGGCACAGAAATCAAAACAAGGAAGTTTGGCAGGCTACAGAGCAACAAAAGCAATCCCTGTGCATGATCTTTACATTCATTTCAATAGAGAACAGAGATTGACATAACTGGGGAAGCCAGCCTTGGAATTTTAGAGGGACAATCCAGATTCCTCATCCTCATCCAGCGTAGAGGTGTAAACAATGTAAAGAGACCAAATAAGGGCAAACACACCCAACAGGATCCAAACCAGAAGGTTGTTGCTCAAACCAAAAGGAAGCCCCGTTCCCTCGGTGGTCAACCTCTCGTCAACCAAAGCCATAGCTGGGCTTGACATGGTTGCAGCAAACACAGCAGCCATCAAAGAAGCATTGACACCCTTGCTTGAGCATCCGTTTTCATGCCCAGAAGGCTTTACTTCCATGGAACACCTCACTCCAGCATTCTTTCCCATTGCTGGCAAGCCTGTGAGCAGCACTCACTAAATCAAAAACAAAAGTTGCAAGTTGTATAAGAAGGTTGGGTTTCAAAGAGCTGTAGCTTCTTACCAAGAACAGGTGAAGAGGAGACACCCACTGACTGTCTGTGTGGGAGGGCTGCACGAGTGATGGTGGAGGTTGGAGTGGTGGCTGTGAAGGAGGCCATGTTTTGGTACGAATCGCAAAGAAAATGAATTGCCTACTCTGGAACTGAATCAAAAGCCTAGAGGTTTCTCAGTTAATTAGCAAATATTAATATCGACAGGTTCTGACTGAAGATTGTCCTCAGACATCAGTACCACATAAAATGGATAGATAGATTGCCTCTCATTTGCTATCCGCTATCCGAAGAAATCCAACCATATTCTTCCACGTGGCATATCATCCATATCCTCCCGATGCTGCTCAGATGTGATCATTTTCAACAGACATAAATAATCTGAAGAATGTTTACAACTGTACTTCTTAAGATCGTCCCTCCCCCTTCCCTTCCGTCGCCGGTATCGCCTTTGATCCACTAATTAATCATACAAAGGGAAAAGTTTTGGATAAGGGTTAATTACAAAAAATAAAATATACTTAATTATATTTTAAATTTTAAATTTTAAAAAGTGGCATTTAAAACAAATTTAAAATATATTTTATTTTTGTCATTGCCTAAATATAATATATAAATTAGAAAATAAATAAATTACAAAATTTCAAAATCTCCTTTTTCTTTATCCTCCCCCTGTTTGATCCTCATTTTGTCTGTATGCATAACAATGACGCCAACATTATCTACTTGCCTTTGTGCATAACACTAGTTTCTTTTTCCATAACAATTTATGAAGAGGCATCCTAGACGCATCAAGTAATAGAAGCTTCCTCTTAGATCCCAAAGTTCGTAATAGCGAGATCATACGGGCATTAGCAAGCCTTGACTAATGCTCAACACACAGAACAACGGACAAGGCAAAAGATTTGCGAGGAGACAAGGACGAGAAGGAGCAATATCAAGCGTTGACATGCATTGATATGTATTGGCGGAAATCTTCGAAGAAATGCAAGATTCGAATATAAGATCAAAAGAAAACTTGAAACGAACTTCAAATGGAAGGCTAGTTGGATCACACGCATGATGTGAATATAGGAGAGATCCAAAGTTACTTAACAAGTAAATCAAACATGGTCCGACTTTTGGGAGAATTTTAAACCGTGCACGAGCTGACTTGGCTAAGACTAAGTTCTTGATGGATTAAGAACTTAGTATATGCTTAAGTGGACAGACCATAACTAATAGAGCTGGCATGAGTATGCATTGGATCGGACCAATATGCTGTCAACTCGGATGAATCATTATTAACGGATAGAGATGATGAGATCTTGGACGATGTGACGAATAAGATCACAGTTGATGAATATTAACTTTGAGAGATAAAGACCATGTAGAAGGATCATTTGAAAATAGATGAGATCTTCGTGGATATAGATAATCATCCTTAAATAATGTAATCTTTTATCTTGTTATTGTAATGTAGCTTAATCCTATTAGATAGAGTCCTAATTGGATGGGGATGTGTTAGTTTGATGTAATCTAATAAGGATAAGATCTTAGCTAGTAGAGTTTTATTAAGATTCTAACTTAGTCATCTAGAGACGCTTATAAATAACTTATTTATGCCTTGCTCTCACAATCAAGGGGAGAGTATTGTGAGACATAGAGATTGAAAGAGTATTTCTTTGTCTACTTTAAAGGAAGTAATGAAGGTTGACTTTTAGCTAAATTTCTGTCTTGTTCTAGTTGTTGCCTTTAGTCCTTTATTATTTTAGGACTTCCTTATTTTCTTGCGAGTATGAGAGTTAAATAGGGTCGTGAGACGTTCGAGAACTCGATAGTTGGTCGACGATTATATAGGAAGGCTGAGTCTTGCTTGGAAGGACCTAAGTAAGATTGTCATGCAAAAGAATTGGAGCATCTTGCGGATAAGTTCAATGCCAAAGAAAAACCTTTGTAACACTTCCCAATCGCAAGAATTAAAATCTCATTTACTTGTTTTTAATTTTTGTATTAATATTAATTAATTATTTAAACAAAAATTTGACATACAAATTCTTATTTCACCAATTATCTTACGCACTTGAAATTACGATTGAAATGGCTTTCTCCGTCATATTCACTAATAAAAACGCTAATTTCTAACTAAATTTGCAAAAAATTAAAAAATTGAACTTTTTAAATTTTAAAATATAATTACAAAATTAAATAAAAAAAATTTAATAATAGTGACCGTGAGATTTATCCTATTATGATGTATTTCAACTTTCATTAGCTAGAAAATTTTGTACGATGTGGATTGATCCAAAGTATTTAACATTATTGTTGATGTAGTTAAAAGTAAGGGCGTTTCGTTGTTTAGATTCAACTTTTTTCCTCCATGTTAACCTCCAATGATTCAACTGTACATTAGAAAACAAAGGAACAGAGAGTCAACCGCAAATGAATCGATGATAAGTATCAAAATCTATTTCCCTCAGTGTCTTCGTTTTCTTAAATAATATTCTGAATGGAGTTATTTACACAGTAATAGCAGCACTTAATGCCCCACAGCCTCTTATTATGTCATCACTTATTTCCTAGAAGAGTATCAAAGGGCATGTATTTGGCAAAAGGTGAAAATTTACAACAGAAACGGTCAAAAGAATGAAGTGATCACGTAAGTTCCAAGAACAAGAAGCGAACATGGTAACACCACTTTGTTATGCATCCTTTCCTATCGTTTAAGGGTGAATATTGCACTGCTGTAAATGAGGTTGATCATAGTTGACAAATTTGGTCCAGTAACCCTTATACTTTGCGATACCAATGTCTAGCCAGGGTTTCATTACTCCATCATAGTGTAACACTACTGCTTTATCAATATCATCTTGTCCAATTCCTGACTCGTAGCCTAGGCCAAGTACATGCCATCTCCTATCTAAAGTGACTGTCTGGTTGTAGAAGGTTGCCCAACCTATCGGCAAGCTTCCAGCCTTCCACAATGGCCTCTCATCACCCTGAGATCAACCACGGGGCAAAAAGCATTAACATGTATAGTTCAGTCAAGAGCAATTATGATGAAATGCTATGTATTCCCTTACCAATTGCATGTACTTGTGGTAAAGATCAGTTAAATTTTGCCTCCTCCATTCTTGCAAATCAAACAAATTCATTCCGAATGCCCATGTGCATCTCTTGACATCAAATCTCTTTGCCACAAATGGATCTGTGAAATTTATAAACATATCCATTCTGTGAAATGAAGCTTCATTCTCCTGACAAGTCTCCACTGCGCCGTTTACTTTTCCATTCATTTTCATGCTCCAAACTCCACTTAAGTCTCCTTGCACCACTACATCGTGGTCCAAAAGCACGACCTTGTTCAAGAGAGGGAATACATCAGGGAGATAAAAACGTAAATAGTTTAGTCTAGAACTATATCTTGGGTCAAGAGAATTTTGCACGTTCACTCCTGACTTATGCATGCCAGACGGCACTGCTAGATTATCTATGCTCTGGATCTGGACTGTAGCTTTTCCAGGAGGGTTCAATAAGAACCACATAGAAATTGCTGGGAAGTTGACAAAGTCAGTTACAACATGGAAAACGATTTTCTCTTCCTCCTGTAATAGATAACCAAACGACAGATAAACATCCAATCAGTATTCTTATACACGTGATCCTGATATAAAAGGCTCAACAGTTCGTTGCAAAAGCAACCATGCCAACAAGAAGCAGTCCACACACCCATGGCATGTGGCAGCGGAACACATGAATGCACTCTCTCAGATTTGGAACCTGAACCCAAGTTCACAACTAAGACCAGACAAGGCCACAAATAATGCGTGCCTAATAAAAGACAGAACAATAGGATCTATCAAGTTCCATAATAAGTGGAAATATAAAAGAAAAGACAATCTCATCCAATTAAATTCTTGAAAAGTATGGATAGTATGTGACCCCTGTCAAAAGTTATTACCTTCAATCATATATCAGAAAGAAAGCGGTGCACTATTTAGTACATGGAAATTTGATATGTTAGTAAGCCAACCTAAATTGAGTCATTTCAATTGAACAGGCAAAAGAAATGCATAATTAGACTAAATATGAGGAATATACTTTAAGTCATACTATGGTAAAAGGCTGCCCATACTGAATCTAGAATAACCATTCAACATTTGCAAATTTCCTCATGAATCTCAGATGAAAGTAGACTTTTCTATCACAGTGGACGTTCCTAAGAAGCTCATGATCTGACAAGACAATATACTATGATTTAGGAGACTAATGTAACACTGTTCTTTAGCATTTCTCTTGCAATGAATTCTAGTGGTGCTTGTACAATGAAACTAGATTGGACCAGTCTTATTCAGGGAAATTCAGAAACAAAAAGGGAATAAAATCCTCGTTCTGCCAGAGATTATTATTAAGTAAAAACAATACTGCTCCCTCGAGCACTAGTAATCATTGCAACAAACATCATATGCCCATATATGACATATTTAGTACTCATGGAAATAGATGAGATGGTTCTAAATTAGACAGGAGAACCGGGCATGGAGCAGAACCGGGCATGGAGCGATTTTCTAAACTTTAATGCCTTCTTTTCTTTTAGTAGTGACCTTGTCTATAATTTTTGACCAACTGAGAATGCAATTTATAAGAACCTCATAGATAACAGGGACAGACAAAATACCGGGAAGAAAAAGATAGGAATAATAAAAAGAAAAAAGGGCAGAATACCAGCGCAGAGGACACGGTTGAATTCACAACAACAGCACAGGCCAGAACGTTGTCGGTAAAAACAGCAAAGTGAAGGAGATTTGGATCATGCACTCGTTCTTGTTTTGGGAACTGCCTACCATCTGGTGACACGGTAAAATATTCAGTTGTAAGCCTCATAGAAAGGCAATGAAGGCTTTTTGGTGTAGTCCTAGCAGCAAGATCAACAAGATATGCTGCCTGGTTCTGCTGTGCCCGAACCTGATCTTCAGCATTGTAAGTCATAGCACGAAGTTTCTTAGCCATGGAGGAGCAGTCCGGGAAAACCCGACTGGCTTTGGTCAATGAGGCCTCCATGGATCTCATTTTCTGCAAAGCACTGCAAGTGTGTAGTTCAGATTTCAAACCCATTCATCCAGAATTTGAGCTTGAAAAATATTCTATTACACTGTTACTGGCATATTCTTCTCTAGTGAGCAGTAATTAGGAATATTATCTTATCCATCAACTTATTATTAGCCAACTTAAGACAAAAAATATGGATCAGGCACTACCTCCTCGATAAATCTGTGTCCTTGTTAGCGTCACCAGTAACCCTTTCTAAATTTTTCGTTCGCAGCCTCAATTCCTTTACTAAGTGAGCATTACCTCCTAGTATAGCAAAATTTAAGAATGTTCTAGCTCTAATCAGCTGATCTTTAATCTCTTTTACTTTCTCGTCTACTGCTCTCCGCACTGGACGCTGCACTTTCTGATCATCCTGAACAATTTTTCGATTGGATTGCTCCTGCGGCATAAGACAAAGAAACATCCTCAAACTGGGAAACTAAGATGAACCATAAAAAATCCCAAAATATTAAAAGTGGTTTCAATTGTAGTTATGTTCGGAAAGGATGAATTGTAAGAACAAAGAAAGAACAAGAAAAATAGAAAAATCCAATTCACATATAAGATGGTAAAATCCTTAAACTACATGATATTTTGCCAAAGATAAGTAACTGAACTTCAAAGGGAAGTGTGTTTTCTATCTTAAATTACCCCAGAAACTACTCCCTTTCCACACATCAATCATTTACATAACTGAATATCTTCAATCAAAGATAATTCCAGCTTCCTTATCTCCCAACTTCTCTAAGGGAAAATAGTTCTTGCCCAAAGATATAAGTGTTTCAAGGGCAAGCCTATAATTTCCAGTATCTAGATTATACTCTGATTCATATTTCAAGTAACAAATATTACACCGGCAACCTAAAATCCACCTTGTTGCTAAAGAGCGCACTAGAATCAGTTTGCCTACTATGACTTGCAAGCAAAACTGGAAAGAATCTGTTGTCAAGAGGTCACGGAAAGCAAACAAATGCAAAATCAAAAATTATCTCTAGCTTCGAAAATTTACTAAAAGAGGATGAGGAACATTTAATATTGAAGTGTGATGCAGGACAACAGCTGAGCCAGGCCCAAGTCGAAGCAAGAAACCAGAAACTTCTACAAACATCAGAAGAAGCATACGAGATTCTAGAAGGTCAGCTAGGTTCACCAATTTTGTGTAGAGAACAAAAGAATACATCTGTTGAAATATTTGTTATGAACTGCAAAGTTGGCATTGTTGGCCAAAGTTTGTCACAGTGACATTATAACAAAGTAGCTGAAGAATGAAATGGATTAAGAAAAGATACTTCCTCATTCTCCTTTCTATTTGCTTTCTCTGTCACTTTTTCTCTAAATTTCGTTCCCTTAATTTCTAGCAATTCTCCCCCTTATTTGTCTTTTTCCTTTTCCCCTACGCCTGTTATTTTAACTTCCAGACAAATAAAACATAACATTGGTGCTTTCATTGAGAGCCTAACAATGACAGAAGGTGTCACCACTAGATCAAAGGCTGCTGTAGAGGAGCAGTTGACCAAAATCACAGACCATCTGGCCCATCACGATTCCTTGCTTTCTAAGCTCGAGTCGCTGAGCACAACAGTGCAACAACACATCAGTGTCTTCAAATGGGTGCACGATTCTTTTGGAACCCAACAAGCAGTCATGACGGAAGTGCTGGCCAAGCTAACTAAAATAGAGAAAGCTTTGCCCCAGCCTCCCCTGCTTCCCTTCCCAACTACCCCACACCAACCCCTTCGGGTTCATCTTCCTTAGTCCAAACCTCATCTCAAACTACCCTACATCGACCCTTGCTACCACAAACAGAACCCACTCACCAACTCACCACCTACCTACCCAAACTCGAAATACCACTTCTTACTGGAGAAAATGTCCTTGGTTGGATTTTCCAGATTGAGCATTTCTTCACCCACCATGATATACCTAATGATCACAAATTGACCATAGTTGTCTTTTACACGACTGTGCCAGCACTTCAGTGGTACCAATGGATGTATTCCATAGGACAATTTTATACTTGGGATGGGTTCAATCAACAACTCGAATTAAGGTTTGGGCCATCCTCCTTCCTAACCATGAGGCTCAACTCTACAAGCTCAAACAACGTGCCATTGCAGCCTACCTCAACGAATTCAAGGCCTTGTCTACCCGAACCAATGGCCTCACAAACACCAACATCCTAAATTGCTTTTTGTCTAGATTATGTGAGGATATATAGAGGGAATTGTCCCCGTTTAAACCCAAAACACACTACGATGCGATGGGAATGGCCAAAATCGTAGAAGATAAGTGCAATGTGGTGGGTTCTCGATTTCAATAAACAAACAATCTCTCTATTTCCTACCCTCAACAGTTCAATACGCAAGCTATCATTCTTTTCTTTCCATTCAAGAGTGGTGTTTTCCTGAATCAAATGAAGAAAAAGGGGCAAAAGAAAAAGTAAGAAGGAGCCAATTCGAGGGGGCCCACTCTCCTACAATTCCAAATATCACGATACCTCATTATTACAACGTATGTCCTATTAAGTAACATTCTCTAACTGACTATGTCAAACTTATTCAGCTGCTTGCCATCTGTAATTACTGGATCACACCAATTGTCTCTCCCTCTTGTGCCTCTTGGTATAGGTGAGTCGAATGGGAGGCCTATGACAATGCTGCAAAAGAGTCCACCTATCGATTTCCAATTACCAAACCAACACAACTCACACCTCAGGCAAGCAAAACAACCCTTACCCAAACCCCAGTCAACTGCTCGCCTGCTTTTCCAGTGAAACGCCTAACCCCTACGAAGATGGTAGCTCGAAGGAAGAAGGGGCCTTGTTTCAATTGTGACAAAAAATTTACGCCTGACCATAAATGTAAACCACCCCAATTCCTATACCTCTTGGCTGAAGGTGAGAGCGATGAACCTAGCCACACGCCTGAGATTACACCCCCCGAGCCTGCAAACATTCCCCTTCCCCAAAATATTGAACCCACTTCAGAAAAAACCCCTCTCATCTCCTTCCATGCTTTTATAGGACAAATAGTTCCCTCCACATTGAAGCTCGAAGGGTCAATCAATGGACAGTCACTGATAATACTAGTTGATGGAGGCTCTACAAACAGCTTCATTCAAACAAGGCTGGCCACACACCTAGGCCTTCCGTTCCAACCCAGTTCAAACATGAAAGTTACAGTAGGTAACGGGGACTCACTAGGGTGCACCGGCTCCTGCCTCCAAACACCAATCTGGGTGAATCAAACCTTGTTTACTGTAGACTTATTACTAGTGCCTATTTTCGGCGCTAACATTGTGCTAGGAGTCCAACGATTGGTTGAACTTGGCCCAACTCTCTTTGATTACAAACAACTTAGGATGGGATTTAACCAAAATGGGACTCGAGTAAGCTTCCAAGGTTTGCAGCAACCGTCCTTAACCCATATCTCAGCCTCTCTGCTAGGGCGTTACACCAAAATTGACTCCATTGCCTAGTATTTCAATCAACCATTGAAACCACCAACCCTTCTTCACAACCCTCCGTACACTCATAGGCTCTGCCAAGCTTTATTATGGCCCTTCAAACACTACTAACCAACTTCTACAGCATCTTTGCCAAACTTTTTTTTTTTGAAGCTCTTCACCAAACCATCGAGGCTGCCACCACCACCACGAGTCCTTGACCATCAAATCCCTCACACCCATTAATGTCAAGCCTTATCGGTATTCATACTTTTAGAAATCAAAGATCAAGAAATTGGTAGGAGAAATGTTGATTGACAGAATTATCCGCCCAAGCACGAGTCCATTTTCTTTGTCAGTCCTCCTAGTAAGGAATAAAAAGATAGAACATGGCGCTTGGGCTCTCAATAAAGTCACTATCAAGGACCGATTCCCCATTCCTACAATAGATGAATTGTTGGATGAAGTCTACAACATCAAGGCATTTTCGAAAATGGATTTAACGGCTGGATATCATCAGGTTCAAATCCACCCCACAGATGTTGAGAAGTCAACATTCTGCACCTATGAAGGCCATTACAAATTTCTCGTAATACCCTTCGAGCTCTCGAATGCCCCGTCAACATTCCAAGCCCTCATGAATTCAGCATTCAGGGAAGTTCTCCACAAGTTTGTACTTGTATTTTTTGACGACATATTAACATATAGTCCTTCGTGGGAAACACATCTTGTGCATTTGCAACAGGTTTTTTCTATTCTCAAGGAGCACCAAGTATTCACAAAACTACCCAAATGTGAGTTTGACTATCCCACCATTAGCTACATGGGACATAAGATTTTTGGGCATGGTGTAGTTGTAAACCCAGACAAAATAGAGGCAATACAACAACGGCCGCTCCCAACCTCCCTCAAGAGCCTAAGGGGATTTCTTGGCTTGACAGGGTACCACCGCCAATTTGTGCCTAAGTATGCTTCCATTGCTTCCCCCAACAGACTTGTTGTAGAAAAACTCTTTCGTATGGGCTCCAACGGCTACCTTTGCCTTCCTTTCCTTGAAGCAAGCCCTTTATAGTACACCATTGTTAGCCTTTCCCAATTTTGCAGCCCCCTTCGTAATCCAAACAAATGCCTCTGGCATAGGTGTTAGTGTAGTTTTGTCTCAGAATGGGCACCCCCTAGCCTTTTGAAATAAGCTCATGTCTCCATGCATGCCAATAGTATCTACTTACGCTAGAGAAATGTTTGTTGTCACCGAAGTTGTTCGTAAGTGACAACAATATCTCTTAGGGAGGGAATTCACCATCGAAATAGATCATCAGAGTCTCCGTTCCCCTATTCAGCAAACCATTCAGACCCTGGAACAACAAAAATGGTTGTCCAAGCTCTTAGGCTATGACTTCGAGATTGATTACAAACTAGGAAAAGAAAATGGACCAATCCATGCACTATCAAGGCTACCTCATGTTTCTTTATACAACATGACTTCCCAACTAGTCCTAGCCTTTTAGGAAGCCCTTAAAAAATTCATTCAATCCCATGGTCTTACAACAGCTTTCCTTCAGTCCCTACAAGATAACCCATCTGCGCACCCTCATTTTTCCACCAAAGATGGCCTCATCTTCTATAAAGGGTGAGAATACATTCCCTCTAAATCTGCTCTTCAACGTCTAATTTTGGTTGAATTCCAAAACTCTCCTGTAAGCGGACACGCGGGAGTCCAAAGACTCTAGCTTGAATCGCTGCCAATTTTTACTGACCAGGTCTCAAGCAAGATGTCCGTAACTTTGTTGCCAAGTGTTCAATATGTCAAGCTGAAAGCCTTTCAACACCCCTCCAGCCTCCCCAAGGTCTTTCACAGCCTTTGCCAATTCCAGGGAAAGTTTGGGATGCTATCTCCATGGACTTTATCACCCATTTACCCCTATCCTTCGAAAAGACGACCATATTTATGGTGGTCAACCACCTTACAAACCATGCTCATTTCTCAGTATTTGGAAAGCACTTCGCAGCTCTTCAAATTGTAGAGCTTTTTATCAAAGAAGTCACCAGGCTACGTGGCATGCCATCCTGTATTATGTCAAACAAAGACCCTATTTTCATGAGCCACTTCTAGCGTGAATTGTTCAAGCTCTAAAGAACATCCTTAACAATGAGTAGTGCTTAACACCCCCAATCTGACTGGCAGACTGATAGAAACCAGAAAAGAAAGACAATAAAAGTAACTGAATAATAGAACTTTATTGATAAATTTGAAAGCAAGAATCTTAAACCCCCAAATCAGTCCGTATGGAGAGGACTAAACTCCAAAACAAAGGAATTAATTTTCTCAAAAGCTGCTCACTTGTTCTAACTATCAGATATTTATAATGCTAGACTCCAAATCGCAATAAAAGATAAACTCCTAATCATAATAAAATATAGACTCCTAATCGTAATAAAAGATAGACTTCTAATCGTAATAAAAGATAAGACTCCTAATCGGTAAAATAACATAATAGCTAAAATAATGGGATAACTA
>JANJEY010000009.1:26805771-26820196 GCA_024703695.1 Erythroxylum cataractarum
AATATATAAAAATAATAAACATTTAATAATATTATGAATAATAATAAATATTTAAATAGTAGAAGTTGAAATACAAATTCAAAAGTGTATATGTCACTTGCTGTTAAAACACAAATGTTTATAATAATAATATGGTATGTTTCTTTGTCAAAGCTATTAGGAGGCTTGGCTTTTGGTTTTGAAAAAGGAGAAGTGATACCGCGGCTTGACTTTTAGTTTTGAAAAAGACGCGTGGTTTAAAATTTTTATGCAAACACCGTCGTTTTTATCTTCGACAGAATAAAACAGAGTTAAGTTAGACAAACAATCTGATCTCCTTATAACATTGCTAATATCAGGATTTCTGCTTGGGACCTTACTAACAAGCTGTATATTAGAGAAGCCAATTCATGCACATGAAATCCTAAGTTTTGACTATACAGAAGCTAGTCCAATAGCATTTGTGCCTATGTATCCTGGGAACGATGGTTTTACCAAACCATCTACCAAAGACAATATCGAAACAAGCATGGATGTCGGTGCTCGTGTTATTCCTCACAATCACAAGTTAAGGATTGCTGTCTCATTGGTGATGCCTGAATCTGAATACAATAGAAAACTTGGCCTCTTCCAGGTACGAGTCTGATCTTATTATCAGCTTGATACGGGCTTACGATTTTCGTAGACGTGCTCTGCATGCCTATCTGAATTATTCGTGCTCTCTAAGGTTGATAATAACCAATTAAAATTTATCCATCTCGGTAGTGAACGTATTGGAAGGGCTACAAGTTATTGTTTAATCTTAAATATCATTAATGAACTTTTCCATCTCACCTTGTCGTCCATTATACCTGCAGATGAAGGTGGAGTTCGTTTCAGGAACTGGCAAAGTCACAACAAGTTCAAGTTATCCATGTATGCTCAGGTTCAAAAGCTAAACAATTCGACTTGTAGAAACCATCGTTAGGAGTGTTCCTCTTTTAGCTGGTTTCATATCAGAATCACAGATTCTCAACGTACAAATGAATGACTTCACAGAAGGGCTTGAGCCAACTTCGTTTTTAAGAGTTATAATAGAGCAACGAGCAGAGTTCAATACAGGTGCCGGTATCCCTGAAATTTACGCAGCTTCATTGTCTTTGGAGTCTGAGCTACCTCAGATTAAAAAAAATTATCTGGCATCGGAGGAGAACCATTTTTGTCTGGACCAGTATATTATCATGTTTCTGACTGAGCTTATGCTGGTTTTAGTCTTCTGTAGACCCTTACATGTTCCTAGAAGATTGCCAAGGACCAAAAGTGGTCGAAATGATCGTTTCAGAAACAAGATATCCTGGTACAAAAAGTTTCAAAGAAGATGATAAATCCAGTGTACAATAAAGAACATAATTCAAAGGCCATCTTAACATGTTACTGTTAACCCTTTAAGAAGATGATAAATCCAGTGTAGAATAAAGAAAATAATTCATCTTCCTTATGAGTTTCGTTCTTAAGATAATAGAATGATGAGCTTTGTATCCTTTCTATATTCTCTTTATCCTCTTTCACAACCAATGGACTGCCATTGAACCTTGTCCAATTAAGGTTTTTAATTCATGCTTCAATTGCTCTAATTTCCTTACGCAGATGAACATCTTATGGCCATGTATGTTAGTATTGAGTCATTTAAGGAGAGGTTCCTTAAATCCATCCACATTCAATAGAATATTATTAAATCTAAAAAGAAAATAAATCCCTTTTTAAAAATTGAATATGTTCTAAACAAGTATAAGAGTTTGATGACAATGAATGGGACTATTGTAAGTTGATTTGCTCTTTGGGAAGATAGTAATTCATTGAGTATTTACGAAGGCCCTATCAATTTTTTCCTTAAGAACCAGCCTCCTTTGTGTTTATTCTTCTAGGCGTTAAAAATTTCCCTCTATGCTTAAATTAGTCAATTTAATATGGTTCACACATTTGCAAAGATCCTCTGCGTAGCTCCTTAGGCTCACATTTCCCTCTTCCTTAGAGGAGGGTATTAGACTGTTAAAGTGCCCAACTATGTTTTGAAACCCGGACTGGACCGGTCGGTCCGACCGGTCCGACCGGTGACCGGTCGGTGGTCCGGTCTGGGTTATACTCTAAAACCGGTCTTCAATTGGACCGGTGTGAACCGGTCAAAACCGGTCAATTGACCGGTTTTTGACCGGTCGGACCGGTCCGGTTGGACCTGTTCAACAAATTTTTTTATTTTTTTTATTTTTTATTTTGAATTTTTTTTAAATATTTTTAATATTATATATAATTAAATATAATTATTGCATAATTATTACGTCACACGAACCGGTCAAACCGGTAACTAATAAGGCCACTGATTTTATAACCGGTCCGAATTTCAAAACATAGAGTGGAGGTGAGTTCACCCCGGTAGTTTGAAAGTGTTGCGTGAGAGAATATAGTATAAAGCAAGTGAAAATTTGAGGCAACTTGACGTCCAGTCATACTTCTATGTATAAAAGGGTATGGATCTTCCAACTGCCACTTGAAATGAGGCCCACAAATAATAGGGGTGTCACTAGGTGATCAATATCGGGATATAGGAAGAAAAGAACTGAATAGGGTAAACATCTCTATGAGGTGGAAGTGGAACTGCATCGCGAGAACTCTACTGTCTATGCTCGTAATACGGAAGATCTTTAATTATTGTAAGATGTGGGTAAACGGGCTCGAGAGCTGCTTAATCTCCGATGCTCAATTATCAAGAAGTTGTTGGCATTTTGCTCTCTGGATACAGGTGGACGGATGGACGCAATCTCTATTACCCACCCATTTCGTATATCTTCCGCTTCATCTGTACAAAGAAGACATCCAGGCCAGTTAGCAATTCTTGACTAAAACAACTACAGCACATATAATGATTTTTGCGTGTGAACTGAATTTATGATGTTTCCTACTCACACCAGCTAGGATACTATACTGATTCCATTCCATCTAGAACCGACCTGGTTGGGCCTCCACTCCACACCTCTCACGCGGCTATCAATTTCCATCCCAATGTTAAATAACTCCTCAACCAGCCGTTCTCACTGATACTAAATCACAGTTGGATTGATGCGGAAACATGAAGACCATGTTACACATGTGTCCTATAAATACATACGTTTGTAATTAGACAATGAAACACGTGCAAAACAGGGAAGTCCTTCGTTCCTCTCCTTCCCATACCTGTGGCTGGTTTTGTTAAATGTTGAACTCCTCCTCCTTAAGATACTTACTTTCTATAACTATTATTTTAACGAATACGTTCTTAAAATAAAAATCTTCAAATCCTTTACATGCATGAGGCTTTTTTCTTTTTCTTTTTTTTTTTGCTTACAAAAGATAATAAAACAATCAACACCACACAATTTTGTTAGAGATTATATAAAATTAGTTAAGTTGGCCTCACACAACAGCTTAAATTATTGTTGTGAAATGGTCTCTTAATATGGTATCAGAGCTTCTATGACCAAACGGTCATGAGTTCGAATCCTATCACTCGACTATTTTAATTAAATTAAGCACAAGGTAAAATAAATCTGTGCAAGTTTCAAGCCCAAAGAATTTTTATTTGAGAGGATATGTTAAAGAATATATAAAATCAATTAAATTCTTCACACAACAGCTTAAGTTATTGCGGTGAAATAATTGTTTAACAAATTTAAATTATAAACACTCTGTTAACATAATATTTTTATGGTATAAAGCTCCTTACTTGTCTCGGCTCACCTCCTGCAAAACTAATATCAAGTCAATCCTCTCAGCAAGTAGCCACCTGCCAATGCCATTTCACTTTTTCACCCTATTTGATCAGTCAATGTGTGCATAAGGTCCCCCTTATGACGAAGTGTTCACTCTATTTGACAAAACAAAATTTCACAAGAATCATAACAAGGAGAAATCGTTTATTATGTTGTTCCTTTTTAAATTAAAATCTAATTCATGCGTGTGAAATGTGAATCCAATCACCACTAAATGCCTGTCCTACCACTAAATGCCTGTCCCATGCCTTTTTGCGTATTTATTAAGTTCAAAGACATGGACGTAGCAATGACCACTACTAATTGACAAAGGCTTCTTTGTAATTTGCATATATAAATTGATTTTCCGTTTATTATCAGGAAACACATATTATAAAAAAAATGTTGAAGTCTACTGGAGCTTATTTATATATGAATTTGTTATTAAAAATATTATTTAATTAGTATAATTAACGTACTTAGTACTCAAAATTTTTGCGAGAGTTTAAAGAAGGTTATAATATATACAACATTTTTTTTATATTTCTATAAAAAAAATGTTGTTATAATTTAAACTTATAATTTTATAATCATAAAGAAGGAATTTGACATTGCGATAAATGTTAAAATTACTTGATATT
This sequence comes from Erythroxylum cataractarum, assembly GCA_024703695.1. Lineage (NCBI taxonomy): Eukaryota > Viridiplantae > Streptophyta > Magnoliopsida > Malpighiales > Erythroxylaceae > Erythroxylum > Erythroxylum cataractarum. Next base: position 26,810,153 of record JANJEY010000009.1, read on the forward strand.
GATTATAGTTTTTCTCCCTATTTACTTGGAAAAATAAAAAGGAGGACCATGACCATCACTTGACTTACGATTTAAGATAAGAATATTGTAGTGTTGTTATTTGTCTCGTATGCCCCTTATAAATTACCAAAGTGCCGGTGGAGATAGGGAGTACATCCTCCTTTTTCCTGCGCACCCCCGGCGCACGTCATTCACAAGCTCTGTGTCCTTGCAACTTGTAAGCTGTTGAACTCGTCTTTGTTTGACCCTTCTTTGGTCCTCTCCAAATCAACTGATTAATCTGCGGGGATTAGGGTTAATTACCCAACAAAACATAAGTATTTTGAGCAATTAAAACATATTTATATTGTGTGTGTGTGTGTATATCTGTATAAAAAATAAAAACAAAAGTAGTTTAAGTAAGGTTCATGCCTTGTAGTTCCTATTCTGCGACTTTCTCTCTTGAGATTTAGATCGTCCATAAGAAGTACGCCCCTTGTCCAAATCTACCAAAACCAACGTCAATTCTTCACAAATCTCCATTACCCGTATCTCGCAATCGCACCCTTAACTCACCACAACTCTCTCTGTACTTCTCCAGCAAATCTCAGATCTCTCTCTTTCTCCCTCCCTCCCTTTATCTTGTTTTCTCATACATGTACACATACACATCCATATAAGCTATTATATATGCAAGCGTTGTTAACATCTACTTTGCTCTCTTCTTCCTTTCATTCCTTGGGGTGTTGTCCTTTGGGGTTTTAATGCAGACAGACGAACAAAGTCGCGTGGACGTGAAGCTCTTGCGATAATGGTGACATGCAGCGTGGTGGCTAGTACGTTAGTTCGTGATTGTTGAGCGGCTGATTGAGCAATAGCAAAGAGCAAGATTTTGAGGTAAAGAGGAATGGCGAATCAGGTGGTGAAAGTGAAGAGAAAGACGCTTATGGCATGCATGACTTGCCCTCTTTGTGACAAGTTGCTGAGGGATGCCACCACCATAACTGAATGCCTCCATACGTGTTAGTTCCTATTATAATTTCCTGTCTTTTTCGTGTTCTTAATTCAAGCTTCAAGCTTTCTGAAACCTTTTCTTTCCACACCAATTTTTCTTCAAAATTTTGCATTGTTCGTCGTCTGGGTATCGAGTCAACTGTTTATCCAGATTTGGATGGTTCCTTCTTAATTTGACCTGGTCGTTTCGTAATTGCAGTATAGAAGCATGGGCTATTGATACTTTCTTGGCTTTGGATGAAGTCCTCTAATGATAATAATGGGTGTGGCTTGGATTCATCACATATAGATATTGGTTCTGATTCATTTATTGGTTGGTGAAATGAGAGTCCTTTATTGGGCCAACGTTTACATGTTCTTCCTTTCGAAAGTCAAATGTCAACTATCAATGGTTCATAGGGGAACATACTTTTTGTTAACATGGGAGTGATGGCTTTAACTGAGTGGCTGATATTTACTGCACTGGTAGAGTCGCTTGCTTCCAGTTGATTCTTACTAGCCCATTAGTTACTGTCGTATACATAATAATTTTGTACATTTAAGTGCTAGTAGAAGAAGAATCTATATATGTTACTCTTATTTAATAAATTTCTATGAGCACCACTTCTTATGTTTTGGTTTTCATTATTCCACGATGTAATCCAGTTTGCAGAAAATGCATATATACGAAAATATCGGATGAGGGATTAGAATGCTGTCCAATATGCAACATTGTCTTGGGTAGTGTTCCCATGGAGAAATTAAGGTTTTATTCTCATCCTCATCTCTCTTATCCCTCTGTAGTTACTATGTATGCCTGTATACGTCATGCAGTATGCCTCCGGCTTCCAACTTCCTGTCTTATTGTAAGGATACAACTTAACACTCGTATTTCCTCACTTCGATCATTAAACATTCATAGGAAACATGTATGGTGATAGGAATTTGTGCAGGCTGATGTCGTTAACTTAGTTGTTCTTTTTGAAGAATGGTGTCCCAGACTAAAGCTGCAAGAGTAATAATTCTATGGGAATGATTATGTGCTGTATTTTTTTTTTACCACTTTTTCTAATGAAGAAACATTCATTCAGCTACAGTAATCATGAAACACTTCTTTATAATTTGTCTAAAGGTGGATGATTAATGACTTGAGTAAGGCAACTGCATAACTTGCTGCGGTAATTCTATGCCTGTATAGGAAATATATGTTTGGAGTTTGGTGACAGATTGACTGTCAGCATTAGCAGTAGTATTGGGCTTTTACTCATAAACATCTGTTCAATTCTCTTTCTTCACTTCCCCCAGTCCCCCAATATTCTTCTTGATTCTCGACAATTATAGATACATGGTTGCTTCATGCATGCATTTATTTTCTTTTTGTATTCTTTGGGGGTTCCACGACAGTTGTGGCAGGGAGAAGTGGTGACTAGCAATTTCTTAATGTTTGCTGCACGGTTGCAAAATTTTTTTCTGGTTCACAATCACGCCTACCTATCTACTATATGGATTATTGAAAACATATATTTGCTATATTCGCTAATTTATTAGGAAGACTAAAAGAAATAGAGGCATATCTTGTCACTTGTGATAATCAGGCCAGATCACAGTATGCAAGATGTAAGGGCCAAGATTTTCCCATTCAAAAGAAGAAAGGTGGAGGCTCCTGAAGTTATCACTCCAATTACACCACCAGTCAGAAGAAAGGAGCGTTCGCTCTCATCATTGGTAGTCAGCACTCCCAAAGTGTCAACACAGACTACCACAACTGGAAAACGAACAAAACCTTTTCCTAGAAAGTCACCTGCTTCACGAGGCTCAAACTTTTCCATTGAAAAGGAAGAAGATCTTATACCAAGTCATTCAGAAAAATCAAGTTCAGCTGAAACTATAAAGAAGCTTAATCAGAACTTGAGAAAGGTAACAGAAATCAACAAGATATTTCCTTAATGCCTAGCTGAAGTTATTGGTATGTTTCACCAGTATGTATCTGAATCATTTGATAAATAATGAAATTTCAATATAGCTGACCCAGAACTTTTAATGGTTTCTTGAAACTGACATTTCTGCAGAATTCTTCTGTTGCTGAGGCCAGCCAACATGCTTCCAATGAGAAAACAGAGAATAGTGATGAACAATGGGACACAAAATCAGATCTATGGCAGCCTCTAAATTGCTTGGTTGAAGTTGCCAACAGGACCAAATCTTTCAAGTCTAATTCACAATCCTCTGATGTTAAGCTGGAATGCTCTCCAGGTCCTGACAATGATATTCATGTGCGTAAAATAAAGTTGAAGGGAAGTAAAGACAATTGTAAGGGAGAGAATGAGAAAAATAACCCTGCCACTGGCTCTTCAGAACCAGCAGAATGCAAACGATTGCACCGGATTCGCCGTAAAAGGGCAGCTGTATTTGGGGATTCAGGCATTTCATCTCAAGATGCATCAAATACTGTCAGTGCAAAACAAGAAAGAAGATTTGGTCCTGTTTGGTTCTCTTTAGTGACCTCTGAAAACCAGTGAGGATTAACTTCCTTTTTAACATTGATTATGCTAGACTCTTTGTACAACTATTTGCTTAAAAACTTCGGTGTTGGCTCAATCATAGACTAACTTATATCCTTATCACAGGGAAGGAGTTGCACCCTTGCCTCAAATCCCTGCAAGTTACTTACGGATAAAGTGAGTTTGTACCTTCATTGCATGTTGCATGTATTTTTTCTCGGCTGCATTCGCTGAATTGTTTCATTTTATCTGTTTTAACATGAATTTTTAGCGGGTATACAATTAGTGAAAAGCTTGCTATTGTTTCCTTAAATTGAATAAGATGCTCTTAGAGATTGCTATAGAACATAATTGTTCTACAGGTTAATTGTCCAGTTAGTTACAGTTCTGTTAGTTAACTAGTGAAAAATATAACAATCATTAGAATGTTCTGGTCAAAAAGTAGTCAGACCACAATCGCATGTAATCAACTGGGGCTACAATCAGACAAAACTGGTCAAATTGAGTGCAATGGTAGTTGTTGATTTAAACTCTAAAAAGTTCATCCCATTCCACTTAAAATCCAATAAACTTTTGAACTACTGCAGTCAAAGGATCCTTGTCCAATTCTGGCACAATGCTTCCTGTTTCTCTTTTAACATTTGCACTGGGAACTGTTTTAATTTTGAGTAAGCAGAAATTAACTAATGTAAGAGATGTTTCATATCATTTGTTCCATACTGTGGCAGGGATGGAAGTATACCAGTTTCTTTTATACACAAATACCTGATGAAGAAGCTAAACCTCAATAGTGAAGCTGAGGTATGGAAAGGCATGGAATAAATTTACGTTTTAACCTTATTCTTGCTTAACCTGCAAGGCTGCAGCTTCTTAATATCATCACCTTTCGTCTCCATGTCATTATTTTTGCCAAATTGAATATATTAGTTTAGTCTTATGACCACATTCTGTTCAAAGCTTATTGAGCATAGAACAAGATAGCAATCCAACAATGTAACCCCCCTATCTTCTATTCCATTTCTTTTCTCTTTTTGAGGTGTCTTTGTCATGTCGTCAGGTGCTCCACAAATGTACACCTCTTCTTATTTATCCACACATGGATTTAGTTATTCTTTCCCATTATAGTTCGAGTCATATCTTGAACTAAGCAAAGATATATTTCTGCCAGAATCCAAACTATTAATTTTTCTTCCATTTGAAGAGGGTACCAAAGCAAACCTTGTTTTGCAGAAATTTACTGCAACGTTATTTACGCCTAGTCTTCTCTTCACCACTTTTAACCTCTATCGCCAGTTTTCATTTTGTGGCTTCTTTGTTCATTTTTTGGCAGGTTGAGATCAAATGTATGGGGCAACCTGTTGTCCCTACATTACAATTGTATAATTTAATTGACATGTGGCTGCAGAAAGCATCAATCTCAGAGCGAGTGCCAGCTTCTATTGGGTCCACCGCAAAAGACTTTGTAATGGTGCTGGCCTATTCTCGAAAGGTGCCAGACCACCCCGAATAATGCTATTTCCATATTATTTCTACTTGGAGCATCTTCACCAATTCAATTCTCACGCTTGTTTGAATTCTGTCTTAGGCGACATGGGACTCTCCCCTTTGACATATACAATGTGGATATGAGTTGAATCCTTTGTTTTCACAGTATTCTCATAGAAAAGTTTAATTTTCTTGAATAGCTGAGGATGGGAAAGGGGAAGAAACTAAACTGTTGCAGACATTGGTCTATATAATGAAGTTAACCCTTAATGCAAGAGCCGCAAAGCTGCCATATTTGCCTACTGCAATCAACGGTATTGCTTGGCAGCCCATTATGAGCCTTTTCAAGCCATAAATTGCTGCCTCTTTTTTCTCTTTGCTTACAAATTACAGAGCTACACCTAGGCTTCCTTCTGGTGGGTAGATTCGTAAAAGAATCCAAGGGATAAAGACACATTATCTCGTAAGTGTAATTCATTTTAGCGTGAGGAGTTTTGAGAATTTATGCCCTGGTGAGGTCATATGCATAATACTTTGGAGATAAGGCTCTTACTGTTTGCCTTGATATAGGAATGCAGTCTTAGGTTGTTAAATAAGGAAAGTACTGTTTGTCTTGATATTGGAATGCAGTCTTAGGTTGTTAAATAAGGAAAGTTGGTCGAGTCTCACACTGGTTTATGTAGTTTGTGCTTGTCCGAATAAATTAAATAAGATGCGATGTCGGAATTGCAACTTTTCAATATGATTACAAAGGAAGTCGGAGATAAAAAGTTATTGAGACTCACTGACTGGTAACAGTTATCATTCGAGCCTTTCAAGGTTTAAGAAGACCTTAGAATTACTTGTTTCCTTAAGAACACGCGCGCCAACACTCGTATGAAAGCAAATAATAACATAATTTGGTCCCGTGATTATCTTGAGAAACAGGGTCAGGTTGCCCCACGAGAAAGAACAACCTGGTTATGAAAATGTTGCATAACACGCCTGCGACAAAGTGCGGCCTATCCTATCCCATTAAACAAGACTGGCTCCTGTCATTCAACCGTATCAGTTAAAGAAAAGAATCCAAGTAACCATCTCTGGCTTGCGCCCACAGTTACAGGGGCATGAAGTCACCTCAAATACCTATTATTACGGTTGCAAAGCCGCATACGACTTTTAGTTTAGCGGTAAACTATTACCATAACATGTATGCAAGATTACGCTTGTCATATTCCTCCCTGGATAACCACAAAAATACTACCCACGAACAAACACAGTCAAACTGTGAAACAGTAATCATATAGCCTGAAGATGAAGAGTAACCGGCATTTACTGTTGGAGTCTGTTAACTTATGATATATAGAATTGCGCAATCATAGGAGATATTTCCATATAGTGGTTGATGTAAATAAGGAAAGTATCTTTAAGAGCATATATTCGACTTGTATATATGTACATCTTTGACAACAATAATACATGACTTTATCTTCAAATTTTACATGGTATCATAGTAGAGATCCTAATACCCTAAACCCTAGAATACCTAGCCTCCTCACCGCTTCATCTTTATCACCAACAACATGATTGAATAGGGTTCTATCAATCCAACGGTAGATCAGCAGAGTAGCGTGGATGTCATGTCCCCATACTACATACATGCCTCTGATGATCCTAGCCAGATCTATGTGAGTGAACTTCTCCATGATGCCAACTATGGAGAATGGGTAAATGACATGAGCAATGCGTTATTTGCCAAGGACAAGATTGGCCTCGTTAATGGTACAATACCGATGCTTGCACAAGGTTTAGCGGACTTGATGCATTGGATGTGATGTAACGTAATGGTCAAGGGCTGGTTGAAAAGTGCCATGGACAAGGATGTCAAAAGCAGCATTAGGTATGCGAAGACAGCTTGAGAAATCTAGGTTGATTTGGAAGAGGAAGCGCATCTAGAGCCTATGAGCTCAGACAGGCGGTAATGCTTTTACAACAAGAAGGATTGTCAGTGTCTTCATATTATACAAAATTAAAAAGCTTATGGGATGAAATCCAGTTGATTTCACCCCTTCCAAGATGCAATTGTGGTGGTTGTACCTGTGATATACAAAGATAAGTGCAATGAGAGAAAGAGAGCAGTTATATGATTTTCTAATGAGTTTAGATCAAATTTTTGGGACAATTAAGACATAAATATTGAGTACCAAACCTATGATGACGCTTGGACATGCATATCATTTAGTAGCAGAGGATGAACAACAAAGGAACATTTCAGAAAATCGGAAGCCAATGGTTGAGGTGGCAACTTTCCAAACACGAGGAAGTCACAATAATAAAGATGCTAGTGACCGAAGGAGTACTACAAAAGATGAGCTAAGGTGTGGGCATTGCTCTAAGCTTGGGCATATAGAGAAACAATGTTTCGAAATTATTAGTTTTCCACCCGGTTGGCGCAAAGGTAAAGGTGATAGACATAACAATAGGAAAGAAAGAGGTGGATAGGGAGTTCAGAAGAGGAATGCACCAAATGCATCACAAATTGGTTATGAAGCTAGTCCGGTACCCGGGCTCACATCAAAATAGACACAATATAATCGTTTGGTTCGGTACTTAGAATGTGAGCATGAAGTGATAAAATTGACTCCTTAACCTACCACTCATGTGGCTAACATGGCTGGTAAGATTAATTATGAGCAACTGTGGGTGATAAATTCAGGCGCTACAAAGCACATCACCTACAATAGTGATTTTCTTGAAGAAAAATAAATAAATATTAGAGTCTGCCACTAAAAATTCCAAATAGAGAGAGTGTATTTGTGATGGTATAGGGAAAATGAAACTTTTCAATGGTCTGAGACTTAATAATGTTTTGAATATTCCAGACTTCAAACATAATTTACTCTCTGATAGCAGATTGACAAGAGAATACAATTGTGTACTAATATTTTTTCCGGACTTTTGTGTGATGTAAGAATTACCTTTGAGGAACCTGATGGAGTGGGTAAGTAATGTGATGACCTGTATTGCCTTGAACCAATAGAAAACAGAGGTGTGGCAATATCGGTTAAAAAGGTAGAAGATTCAAGTTTATGGAACAAAAGGTTGGGACGTGCATCTGTTGGGAAAATTCAGCATATTTCTCTTATTTCAGACAATGTTTCTTTTGAAAATAAGTTACATTGTGATTCATACATGTGAGCTAAATAGATAAGATTTTGGTTTGCTATTAGTGAAATAAAATCAATCACGGGTTTTGATTTGATACATTGTGATATATGGGCAGGTTATAAAACCCCATCTATTTTAGGAGCTCATTATTTTCTCTCATAGTTGACGATTATAGTAGAGCAGTTTGGGTATACCTAATGAAACACAAATCGGAAGTGAGTCATTTTTTGCCCTTATTTTGCAACATGGTGGAGACACAATTTGAAAAGAAACTTAAGCAGATAAGAGCTGATAATGGAATGAAATTTCAGTCCAATTACATGCTTGATTATTATAAGGAAAAAGGAATTGTTTTGCAAACATCTTGTATTCATACATCTCAGCAGAATGTTGTGGTCAAAAGAAAGCATAAACATATATTAGAGATAGCAAGATCATTGATATTTTAAGGAGGATTACCTATAAAGTTTTGGGGAGAATGTATTCTTACAGCAACATATCTTATTAACCGACTACCCTCTAAGGTCATCAAAAACAAAACTCCATATGAAGTGTTATTAGTAAAGAAACCAACTTATAGCCATTTGAGGGTTCTTGGTTGCTTAGCATATGCCCATAATAAGGTCAAGCATGTAGATAAATTTGGTGAAAAAGATAAACCATATGTGTTTTTCGGCTATCCAAATGGACAAAAGGGGTATAGGGTCTATGATGTTGAAAGACAACATATTTATACATCTAGAGATGTGACCTTCTTTGAGGACGTATTTCCTTTAAAAAAGGAGATGTGTCGAATAGATGATCAAGGACATCTAGAAGTGAAGGAGGAGATTGGATTGAATACAATTATTGATGATGATTGTGACTTAACTAAGCAAATATCTAGACAGGTCAAAGTAACAGAGAATGGACCCATTCAAAATGAAGAAGAAAACCAGTTGACAGTTAATATTGAGAGGGCAAATGATACAAACATAGAACATACGTTGATAGAAGGATCTAAAAAAGAGACAAGAAAGGTGGGAGTTGCTGAGAGTGACAAAGGACTGGCTGTCTGATCAGTCATAAGGAGACACATAAGAAAACAAACTGGTTAGAAGGATACCTAAACGATTTGATAGCTTTGAAGTTAACTTGCCACTTCCATCGCACAACCTCACTCGACCCCTCCATTCGAGAACTTGGTGGTATATCCCTTATCCTCTTATGTTTCATATGATAAATTTTTGCACTTGCACAAAGTTTTTTTAGCAGCCATCACATCACACGATGATCTAAACGATTTCTTATAAGCAGTGAAACATAAACATTGGCGAGAAGCTATGGCAAAAGAAATACAAGCTTTAGAGGAAAATGGAACTTGGGACTTGGAGATGCTTCCAAAAGGGGAGGGAGCCATTGATTCCAAATGGGTTTACAAGATCAAATTGAAGCCCAATGGAGAAATAGAGCGTTACAAAGAAAAGTTAGTAGCAAATCACTCAAATAGAAGGGATAGATTTTTATGAAACTTTCGCATCAGTTGCATAGCTTGTCATAGTGACATGTCTCTTAGCAGTTGCAGCAGCCAAAAGATGGGAAGTTCACCAATTAGATGTGAACAACCATGATGCATTTCTTCATGGTGATTTTAAGGAAGAGGTGTACATGAAAATTAGGGGTGTTCATGGTTGGGTAACCTGACCTGTTCATAAATAACCTGAACCTGAACCTGAATGTCAGGTTTGACAATTTCACGAACCTGAACCTGAACCTAAAGAACCTATAGGATCGGTTAGCCTATTTTTAGGTTAGATTCTCAGGATAACCCGAACCTATTCATATCAATATATATGACAAAAATTTATAAAAATAATTGGTGAAAACAAATACAAATTATTCATAAAAGTATGCATATAAAATCCATCAAAGATTATTCCAATATGTTAAACCCAAGCAA
>JANJEY010000009.1:26907382-26932867 GCA_024703695.1 Erythroxylum cataractarum
CACACTGGAATTGGTTTGGCATTAATGCAAGGTATGTGGTGGAATTTATGTCGATAGCTGATGAACTTCTAGGAAAACCAAACATGAAAGTTACACCATAATTTTTCAACAAGGTTATTTTTCGACATATGTCGAAGTAAAAGGCTTAGAATTGGTTTATTCTGAGTAGGTATGCTTTTATGGTGGAGTATGATGCTAGGAAGCATGATAATTCTCTACATTGAGAGTTATGGTATTTTCTAGAGATCTTCATTGAGGTGGAGTGTAGTTGTGGGATCAACCAAAGGTGGAGATTGTTGAGTTTGGCTCCTTTGTTGTCCCATATTGGTTGGGAACAACAATTGAGATAAAGCTCTTACCTATATAAGGAGGTTGCTACCTCCTTAGTTAATGTACCAAAATACCAAGTCAAAGATTTGAATGACAAATTTGACTCTAGTTAAATTCCTCTTTTGAGGTGAGAGTTAGAGAGTTTGTCTTGGGTATTTCTTTGTGGGTGTATTGGTATATTAGGGGATTGGGTGAGAGAAAAAATTGTGTGATTGTAAGAATTTTTCACATGATGGATTTTCTTCTTGGTGTCCGTGATTTTTCTCCGGTTTAGGAGTTTTCATGTAAATTCTCTTGTGTTGTTATTTTCTGATATTTTTGTCTATCAAATATCCTTGAGTGTGGGTTTGAGAGGTCTAAATTCTCAACATTTTCTTCCTCTTATGTTCAGGTAGAGCAACCTTAGCAAGACACCCCGTATTTTCAAAAACTTCAAGTTAGGTGGATAACCTTTCCAAATTTCATAAAGGGGATGATCTAGTTTATATGAGGGATTTTGTTTAACATCAATGGCAAATAAACGCCCATTACAAAATCCTTTACCAACAAAGTTCTCATTCTTAGTAAGAACTAGCTTATTAAAGTCAAATGTAAGTTTAACACCAGCTAATAAGTAATTCTCCAGAAATCAAGTTTCTACGAACATCAGGAACAAACAAAACTTTTTCTAGTGCTAAAACTTTTCCATAAGTGAGTTTGAGAGTGACCTTTCCAACTCCTTGGACAAAAACTCTATTGGAGTTGCCCATCCATACAAATTCACCGTCAGCAGCTTCATTCAACTCCTTGAACAGGTCCTTGTTGGTGCAGATATAGCATATGGCTCTAACATCAACGATCCACTCGACTAAATTCCAGCAAGGTTGACTTTGGACACCATGGCAGTAATGATTTCTTCATCATCACCACCAACTTTGACCATATTAGCTTAAGGCTTATCAAAGCTCTTCTACTTACCCCATTCGTACCCCTTCTAGTTTCCTTCCCAAACTATCGTGGTTTATGTCCTTAGTCCTTCTTCTCGTGGTTGATTCTAGCTTGACAAAAAGCAACAGGATGGCCTGGCTTGTGACACTACCAACAGTCACCATCAATCCTTTTGTGTTTAAACTGACCTTGCTTGTTGTTGTTGAAGGACTTGTTTTGTCCACCATTCTTTTTGAAGTTAATTGCATTTCTATGTTTTATCACATTAGCCTTAACAGTAGGGACAAGGGTGAGTGATTTGATCTTATCTTGCGTACAGTTGACATCATCAATCTTTATATGTCCTATCAACTCCTGAAGCTTCATCCCTTTCTTCTTATGCCATAATTTGTTTTTATGCTCATTCCATAAGACAAGTAGTTTCTCAATAAGGGCACTAGCTTGAAACAATTCACACATGTTTATAACGTCTACAAGGATTTCAACAACTATGTTTTCAAACTTATATAATTGGTCCATAATGGGCTTATCATTAACAATGGTAAATTTTAACCACCATGCAACTACTTATTTCTTAGTATCGGCATCATTCGTCCCATATTTCATTTCTAAAGTTTTGTACCTACAGTAGATATCAAACAATGAGTTAATCATATGGTTAAGCAACACTCCCCTTACAATGTGGTTATCCTTAGATGTCTTAGGGTCAGTATTATCACTAGAAATTTCTTGGAACAGTACATAATTGATTTCGTATTGTTGAAAGTAAAAAAGAAAATTTTCAAACCATCATTTAAAGTTTCTCCCATCTAGAGGCTCTAATTTAGTTAGGTCAAGTATAATCCTTTGGGCTACGGTGATGAGGTAGAACCTAAATAGGGAACAATAAGTGCAGAACCTACGTTAGTCTCATTCGCAGACGACATGTTAAAACTGAAAGTAGAGAAGTCTCACATAAAATAATCAATATTCTAACTTATTCCGAAATAAACACACAACAGCAAGAACGCAGTAATTTCCAACAAACAGTATCAAATTCGAAAACAATAGTAAGAATAGAAATTATCCTAACAAAGAGTAAGCACAATAACACAATTTCTGACAACAATAGTAACGCAACAAATATTTCTAACTTAGATTGTTAGAGAAATAGCACTAAATTAATCAATTGGAACAATTTACTTGAAAATGCAAAGCATCGTGAAAAATCACTGCCCTAAGTCTAAAATTCCCCCTCTATGGTGCAATAGGATAACGAGATTCGGCCCCAAGGTTAATGCTTCCTCCACCAACTTTGGTACACTCCAAAGGGTAGAGTAGGAATTGTCTTTGTGAATTAAGGAAAGACAAAAATAGAAGAAGCAGAATGCAGCAGATAGATGTGGGTCGTAATGAGCAAAGCAGACGTGTGTGTGATAGGTATGAAAAGCAAAGTAGATGCTTGAGATGTTGTAGAAAGAGAGAAGAGTTGCGTATCTATGTTTGTTTTTATAGCAGAGAGATGAACATTGTTAATATTAAAAGAGCAAAGGAATTTTTTTGAAATAATAATAATAATCATAAATTTATAAACGTACATTATGGTATTAAAGAGGATATATGGGAGTTAATAAACAGAAATGTTATTAATGTTATAGGGTAATACAAGTTTTGGAACAATAATGCTAACAAGCTCAAGTCCATAGAATATAGGATGAAATGATCACGGACAAGATAAACATATGTATGTCTTTCACTAAATGTTTCCAAACACTCTCACTTTGTCTAAATGTTAATAATATTTCATAGAAACTGACTATGATCAATCAACTTCTAAATTTCTCAATTTTGGATTCTGTTGTGAAGTATTGAGAAAATTGCAATAGTAACATACCTGTAGTCTAAAGCCCTACTACAAATGAAATAATAAAATTGCTACTCTTTTGAAATCATGACATAAGCAAACATTCAAATCTCAAAAACCTAAAACTTAGCCACATATAGTACTCCTCTTAACATCTAATTAATTTCTTAGGAGATGATTGATATTTATTTTCATAAAAAGTAACTTACTCTCAAATGATGGTAGACCAGAATAGTGGATCATTTGTTGGAAAATTGAGACGAGATAATTTCACTTGTAGCGGAATAATTACAAACCTTTTTTGTATTTTGATTTTGAAAAAAATAATATCACTTTAATTTTATAAAATGGTTAACAATTAAATCATAATAAAACATTCATCTTAATTCTTACCTTATTTTGAAACTTGATCATATTCTTGTTGTATCCCTCGAATCGTTTCTAAAGTTGGTCCATTTCAACCACCGTAGTCAAATAAGTGTTCGACCTCTAATATTATCCATAGAATAGGTTTGGAGAACTGCAAACAGGGTTAAGCAAAGAATGTTAGCTCTTTTAAAGCTTAACCTTATTTATATAAGTTCTAGACATTTTAGTAATTTAATTGAAATTAAACTATTATTTTAATTAAACTCTAATTAAATACCAAATATGCCCAAATAAGGTCCAATATCTCATATTAATCCATATTTATTAAATATATCATATTTAATTATAAAGTTTCTTAAACTTTACAATCAAGTTAAACTTGATTAAAATATATTTATTCTCCTCAACTCGTTCTTTATGTGAGACCCATTAGGTTCTTAAATATGTTGGGAATTGATATAAATTATAACCCTAAATCTTATTTAAAATTTGGTAAATTAAACTCTTTATCAAAAACAACCTCTCTACTAGGTAGGAATAAGGTTGTGTACTATTGGACCTCTTTAAACCTCGTGCCTCAATAGGATTGCAATTGGTTGTTGATGATGACCACTTAAATGTTTAAAAATGACAAAGTGGTTTTGACTAACTTTTTTACGCATGATTTTTCTATATAATTGAATCTTTTCATTACAATGTTCCAATTAGACATAGAAAATATAATTAATGCCTAATATATTTTAAGTGTCCAATCTATTAATTCTCCATTAGATATTAATTCAATTAATGATATTTGTAAACGATTTACAAAAATTCATTTCACCTTGGTCAAGGATTTCCCGAATCAATAATAATCAAGAACAACATAATATTATCCCTAATTAGTTTATGGTGATGAATCCTAACTTAATCACTCAACTACCTCTATATAGTTCATGCTTTATCCAATGACTACTAAGCTATCCTTAACTAGAACATGCCATAAGTAGTATCAAAATATAGCAATCCTTATACAAGATAACTTTGGAGATCTCAAGTCAAATTATCACTTATATAATCATCATAATGAGATTTTCTATTGACATACAAGTAATGTTTAAAATGGATTTCTCATGTAGAGTCAACTCAGTGACTTTGTTTGACTTTGTTTTCTAACAATCACTCACACGTTTATTTAAATATCTTCATACTTTAATTTATGAGATCTATTACTTCTTTCATAAAGAAAAACAAAACATATGCTTGTCTATTTACATTACATTAATGTCCAGTCTTAATAGAACAATGACTAAAAACAATTGAAGGATAGTATATAAATGCAATATGAATCTTATAATTATAATATCATATCATATCTTTTACAATGTATAATTATCCATAGGACTTTATCATATACATCTAAATATGTACAAGATAAAAAATATCTTTAAATTATTTTTCACTTAGCTATAACCAATTAATTGGTTGCAGGGCATAAACTAACACTTTTTACATACAACATCAGAAAGACCTACAAAAAGGTTCAAAATATTTCAAAATCTAAGAATCTTATTGCTTTCCACAACTTCTTGATCAAAGCCCTTGGCCTTCTCTTTCAACCACATAGAGCCTATTTCAAATAAAAGATTCATGAAAACAAATTTTGAGTGTGAATCAATTGTGCACAGATATAGTTTTAACTGTTGCGAGCACGAGTATAAAAGAGCTTAACATGCATGTTAGGAGACATCTTTAAAAGAGTGTCCAATTCCACACCTTGGTATCTGAACTTCATGCATTCTTGGTCTCAACATCCGCCTAATAAATCACATGCAAAATGCAAAAAACAAAAAATAAAAAAGAAATGAAAAAAGAACATTGGTAATCGTGAACTTTCCATCATTTTCTTCAGAAAAATTGCTACAATCTCACCATAAAAAATGCAAGGTCACTCGATGATCTCAGTGTTCCGCTCTATGATGCCTAGCATTAAGGCTTTGCAGTCACCTCCAAAGTAAGGTTCTAAGCTGAAAATCATTATGCTTTGAAATCAAAATGTCTCATATTTAATTATAAATTTTCTCAAACTTTAAAATCAAGTTCAACTTATTTAAAATATCTTTGCTCTCTTCAACCAGTTCTTTATATATAACTTATTATGTTCTCAAATATGTTGACAATGGATACAAATTATAGTCCTAAATTATATTTAGGATTAGAAAAATTAAACTCTTTTAATTTATCTTTAATTATGTAGTTAAACAATTTACATACATATATTAAGTTTGGCATCTAGTAATACATCATGACCATTTAAATATTTAGGAATGTTAAAGTGATTATGACTAACCTTTTTGTGCATAATTTTTCTATATAATTTAATTCTTTCATTATACAATGTTCCGATTAAGTATAAAGAATAGAATTAATGTCTACTCTATTTTGAGTCCAATCATAGTAGTTCTCTATAGTTAGCTACAAATTCAATTAGTGACATTTGTAAATTATTTATAAAATTTCATTCCACCTTGGCCAAGGATTTTCAGAATTAATACTAATCGAGAATAAAGAAGCATTCTCTCCAATTACTTTAGGTTGATGAATCCTATATTGATCACTCAACTACCTCTATATAGTTCATGCTATACCCAATAACTGCTGACTAAACTACCTACGATTAGAATAGTTCATAAATATAACTTTGGCAATTTAAAGATTCACTTATATAATCATCACAATGAAAATTTCCGTAGATATACAAGTAATGCTTCAAGTGAATTTTTTATATGGGGTGGTCGATTCAATGAATTTGTTCTCTAACAAGCACCCATATGTTTTTCTTAAATATCTCCATACTTTAATCAATGAGATTTACTACTTCCTTCATAAGGAAAAAAAACATGTGCTAGTCTTTTTACATTATATTAATGTCCAGGCTTAATAGAACAATAGCTATGAACAATTTAGGCATAATATATAAATGCAATATGAACCTCATAATTATAATCTCATCATAGTTTTATTTGTAATGTATAATTATTCGATGGACTTTATCATATACATCTAAATATGTATAAGATAAAGAATGTCTTTACATTATTTTGTCACTAAACCACAACCAACCGATTGGTTGTAGGGTATAAACTAACATTCTCTCACTTGCACTAAGTCATTCATCTAAGTATCTACCATATCACCATATGACGATCATGTTACTGTTAGGAAAATGACTTAATAAAAGAATTCTAATAGATTCTCTATAGTGAACACTTGCTTAAAGATTACAATTTTCATCTTCATTATCATAATAATTAAGAACATCTTCCTAAATACATCCTTGGATTTTTTTTTAGACCTTAGCTCCTTTTACATACCCAATGGTTCTAATGTTCTACAGTACATTACTGTTTTAAATAATGCAAGGAACTGTAACAAGTTTACTAAATAACTTATTGATCTAATTAATCATTTACACTAAATGAAAAAATATATTACGGCTTAATTAGTAACCATTGCTACATTGGAATCTTTCCAATCTTGAATGATATTGTTCCAAGTAAAATTGTCCTTAGGATTTACTTCCAGAGTTAATATCTATATAACCTTGAACTCAAATATCAACTTATATACAGAATAATGGATACCTTTAATACTTCACATCTATCTGATATTTCAAATACTAAACATCTTTAGTACATTATCTATATACTTGGACTTAGACTATGTAAACAACTTTTAATCTATCTCTATAAATCTAATTCCCAGAATTAAGCTATTACCTTTTCATGTTAAACAAGAGTTGTTATTGGACAATTAGATTTTTAGCAATTGAAAATTAGAATTATTGTTCTCTATGAGCAATATGTCTTTGTATAAATGAAATTGAAAATTGAAAAAAAAATAGTAAATGAATAAAAAGATTAACAACAAAAATTAATACACTAAGAGATAGGAAGAACTACTCCCTCCCCTAAAAAGAGACGTGTAATACCTACCCTATTGATAATTCTATTAAGCCCTCTCTTATAAAAAAAACGAGTCAATGTTACTAATTTTTGTATACCTCTAGTTAAAAGTGTAGCACAAAAAACATTTATGTAACCATGATTATAAGATCAATCATATATCTTATTTAGTACTTTGTCCAAAAGAATTCTTTTAGGTATTTTTTGAACAATAAAATTGAAGATACATACTTCCATTGAAGTGTATAACTATACTCTCACTAACCTTCTTATAGATATGATAAATTCACAATCACCTCTAAAACAAATTCTTTGAATTTATCATGAAAGTGAATCTTTTATTATTTCATAGCCTTTCAACTATATATCAAATGTTTCAACAAAGGTACTAGTTTCAATGAACCATTCTCCTATAAGTATATATTAAAACAAACAATTTGTTAAAGAGGTCTATAAGATTATATCCTACCTTTTTGATATCTCATGGCCTTTTATTACGCAATTTAGTTTTAAACTTAGTGGACAATACATGTTTTAGCTAATCATCACATCTTTAAATTATTAACTTTGACTCTTTCCAAGACTTAATGTTTCATATCTAATATGAAATATTGCTAATTAATTCAATTGGAACATTAAAGTAAGTCATTGTACTAGGCATAACTATAGGAAAAATAATATTGCATAATACAATATCTCATGTTTACTCCTTACATAAATCCACACTCTTATAGAATTTAATTGTGAAGATATTCGCTAGAGAATCTCATTCCTTATAGATAACCAAAAATTTAAAACTTACTACAACAATCTCATCGAAGTACTTCAGCATTTTTAATGCCTAATTTCAACTTAGATTTAAATAATTTGAACTTTTCAAAAATTTAAATCAACATTCATTTAATACATATGACTATATCACATAGAGTCATTAGTAATATAATGAAACAAAAGTATAATCCTTTTATGAGTTGTTATTCCATCAAATACATCATATGCATAAATATAACAATTCAATACCATCATCCTCGTCCTTTCATTACAGGTTGGATTGGTTATGCTTCAATTTAACTAGTTTCATAAGTTTCAAACTATTGATAATTAAAGGATACATATGTCTTTGTATGTAACTTTACAATTCTCATTATATTAATTTAAACAACAACACTCAACAAAAATCTTGTTAACATACGAGATTTGGAGAGATCTAGTTGTACATAGGGATGTCAATGGGTCAGCAGGGCCCGGCTCAGCCTGACCCACGAGTTGGGCGGTCTATGACCCGGTCTGACCATGGGTTGGCCAACCCAGCCCATCTTATACATATTTTTTTAAAATTAAAAAATAACGTTGTTTTTGAAGTTATGATATAGCCACTGATCGGACCAGGTTGGTTAAGCCCACCCGTGGTCCGATCAACCTGGGTCAATATTAGATCGAGCCAGCTTGGCCCAAAATTGACATTCCTATTAGTACATAGTCTTATCCCTAACTAGTAGAGAGACGATTTTCAAATGGCCTACATAAAAAATAAAATAAAATCAATAATAAACAATAAAAATAAAAATAATAGAAAGAAAGAATAAATAAATATTTATAAATAAATAATTAAATAAATAATAAACTAAATAATACGATAAACTACTACTACTACTACTACTACTACTACCACTAATAATAATAATAATAATAATAAAGAAGTAGGGAAAAAACTTAGGCTAAATCTCTAAATGTAAGACCTACATGTTTAAAAAGTTTTGGCTAACTACAAGAGAAAAATGCTAAAAGTCCTAAAAGAACAGCAAGGATCTTTTTATGAAAGGTCATTTATTTGTATCCTAGTACGTTAAAGTTCTTTATTGTGGGTAATATCTTCAATAAGTTCCATCAATACCATATCATTCTTGATTACCTCCCCTAAATTCTTCATAGGCCTTCCTTTTTTCTCTTATAGTCTCTAAGTATAATCTTCTCACATCTTTTCACTAGAGCGTCTGGTGTCTCCTCTTAACATTCCCAAACCACCTAAGCTTTGTCTCTCTTAATTTTTCAATAATATTACCCACCTTTAATTTGTCCATTACCATTACATTCCTGACCTTATCTCTTCTAGTAAACTTGCACATTCAATGGAGCATCCTCGTCTTTGTCACCATTAGCTTATGACTATGTATCTATTTGATGAGTCAACACTCTGCCCTATAAAGCATAGCCAACCTAATTGTTAAATAATATAATTTACCCTTAAGCTCGAGTAGTATCTTCTTGTCACATAAAACTCCTGATACACTTCTTCATTTAAGCAGCCCTGATTTGATCTAGTGAATTATGTCTTCATCAAACCCTCTATTGCTCTGGATGATAAATCCTAGATACTTAAAATACTCCATTTGTGGTATAACTTCTGAACCAGTCATTACCTCCACATCAGTATTCACCTTATACTGCAAAATATTACACTCCACGTACTCAATCTTAGTGCTACTCAATCTAAAGCCCTTCGACTCTAACATATCCTTCTAAAGTTCAAGTCTCACATTGACACCCTCTTTTATCTCATCTACTAAAATCATATCATAAAAAAACAATATACATCAAGGTACATCCTTTTAGATATTCTTAGTGAGCTCATCAATCATTATTGCAAACAAAAAAGGTCTCAAAGAGGAGCCTTGGTGTAACTTAATATTGATAGAAAAATGCTCTTAATCACTTCGTATCATCCTTACTCTAGTTTGTACACTTTCATACGTATCCTTAATAATACGTATATAAATCATAGGAACTCCCTTAAATTCTAAACACCTTCACATGATTTCCTTATAAACCCTATCGTACACCTTCTCTAAATCAATAAAAATCATTTGTAGGTTATGTTGTCTTTAACTATTTTATTAATCTTCTAAGGAGATGTAAAAGTTATTGATTTAACTAACATGACATAAAAAGATAGTCTCAGTTATCTAACTTTGTATTCTTGTCATTTATGTTAAGCATAAGTCTCCTTTAATCCAATATGGACAAACTATTTGCATAAACTTGGATCATCTACTTTTACTCAACAATCTATTTCTTATCATGCCTTAAACATTATCGTAATGTTGAATCTAAAATATCAATTACTCATATGCATGAACTACAAATACATATGATGTATCTCATATCACGTATAGGGAAGACAAGTTGTACAATTATTTTTTTCTTATGATAACTATTATCATATTATAGCAAAGCCTTTAATTGATATCTATGTTTATGCTTTCAGTAGGCCAAATTGAATGAAACAATTTCATCAAAGTACTACAACTTTTAGCTCTACCCTATACAACCTTTTGCATCTTGCTATCATGATGTTGACTTACATCTTACATATTGTTATCAAAGTGTATGAGGCATTAGTTAACTTAAAATGTCAATACATTTTGTCATCCATATGATTTTAACTTCTCTAAAACTTTGTTATCAAATCCTCAACAGGTATTATAGAAAAATTGCATAATAGACACACAACTTTTCTATATAAATTTGAGAACTCTTCTTAAACATAGCCTATGTCCAACTAATTTGGTTCGTTAACTTAGTACTAACTATAGTAAACAAGGTAAATTCTACTTAGAACATAATATAAATATAAGAAAAGCAAGTAAGTAATTATATGTCATAACTACTAAATGAGATTTAAGACTTTAATAATGTATTCGGTTACTTTCACTATTTTATTCAAAATAAAAGTCCTAATTACTATTCAAAAAGATTACTCTAATCTTTCTAGTGGGTTAAGATCTCATTTAAATTTAATTGATCTTGTGTTTGCTCAATGAGCCAACTAAATTTAAATTAGGTAGATAACAACTTTATCAATCACATATCTTGTGACTCCTAGATCTATTAGGTGACAACTTTTGTCAAAACATATCTTACATGTTATCTTAACCCTGCCTCTAAATTCATGTAATCATGAATTTTCTCATCTAAATCACACAAATTTAGTTAAGTAGAATTCAATGTCATAAGACTAAATATATTCAGATTAAGCCATTAGGTTTGTTCAACAAGCCTAACAATAAATAGAACTCTAATTTATTCCTATAATAATGGAAGTCAACAATTATCTTCAAAACATGTACTTAATATTTTTAACAAGGGATTTAATTTTGTTCATCCCATTAAATAGAAAATTGCATGTAAAATATCATACATGTAAAACATACAATTCAACATGCTTTATATATCAAACATATATTCAAACTTGCAATTTTTCACTAACAATCAAATTATATGCATAAAATATCAAGCTTCATTTCATTTTAGTTATTGATCTTCATAATCTAAAATAATATTTCTAACTCATTGGATAATTAAATTAGATTAAACTCATTGATTCCTAAATAAATTAAATTCTTATTCAAAATAGAAATTTAATTTGATTTGAAATAAATTTTCATTTTCAATTGAAAACTATTTCTAAATATCTTGACTCCTTAACAAAATTTAATTGAAAACATTTTTAAATAAATTATGCTTATTATTCATTATAATTTAGAAAAACTCTTTTTTCAAAATCATATAACACATTCTAATCCAATTAGGACACTATTTCTAATCTAACTAGAAATTACTTTTCCCTAATTAGAAAATTATTTTCTAATAATAGAAAGAAACTACTTTCAAAATTAAATAAAACATCTATTAATTTAATTAAGAAAGTTATTTATTGATTTATTTAGAGATTAAATGATTTTCTTTAATACATTAGAAAACTAATTCAAAAAATTAAGAAAGCTCAATTTTCTTAATTAATAAACGAAAAAAATTTAAAATTTAATCAAGAAAGATACCTTTTTTAAGAAATCAAGAAACTTATTATTCATAAATAAAGAAACAATTTCTAAATAAATAGAATAATGATTCTCTAAACAAATAAAATCATAAATTTAATTTATCTTAATCAAATTGAAACAAATAAATTTAATCAACATTTTTCTTAATTACTTAAGACAATAATTTTCTTAATTTTAAGGAGTTTAATTAATTAAATTCAATCTTATTGAAACTAATTAATATTCATTTTAGAACAACTTTTTTAAAATTAAATTAGAAATCAATAAATTATTAATCTTAATTATATTAAGAAAAATAATTACTTCAATTTTGGAATTAAATTTTGATTTTAAGACAAATTTAAAAATTTTATTTGATAATACATCTTAGAATACTCTATTTTAAATTAAAGATAACTTTATTTATCTTTGGATTACAAACATATCTTATTTTTATTTTCAAACCATTCTTTTTCTAAGTCAAAATATCCTATTCCAATCTTAAAATAATCTTATCTTTATTATCAAAAGCGCCTACTCTCTCTCTTGTTTATGATAACAAGTCTTTCTTCTTCTTCCTTGATTCTCTTTACTATACAGTACCTGTCTGTAGTTTTTTCTAGTTCTTATGGATATCAACACCGAGTAAAATAGATTGGTGAATGAGATGTATAAACGTTTGAACTTGGAGGAGGAGGAGCGTATTTTAGAATATGCTGACGAACTAGCGATGGGTGAATAGGACCTACAGGAAACGACTTGGCAGCACTGTGTGGTGGGACGATTACTGACGGAAAAAACTATAAACTTTATGATCGTCAAGCAGATTATGGCGAGTGTGTGGCGTCCTATCAAAGGTCTTATGGTAAAGGAACTTGGCAACAACGTCTTTATATTCCAATTCTTTCATCACCTTGACATCGACAGAGTGCTCAAGGATGGACCTTGGAATTATCAGCAGATTCTTATTCTACTACATGTCCTACAACCCCATGAGAATCCTCGTCAAATAGAGCTGGTGAAATTGGAAGTATGGGTCCAACTACATAGCGTTCCAAATGGTTTTATGTCAGAGAGAGTCACCGGTGATACAGGAAACTACATTGGCGAGTACATTGAATCTGATCCACGTAATTATTTACGTATATGGCATGATTTTATGCGTATCAGAGTGGCCATTGACTTTTGAAAGCCACTGAAAAGAAAACTAATTATCAAGCGGACACAAGGAGAGACTACATGTTTGGAGTTTAAATATGAACGTCTGAATACCTTTTGTTATTTTTGTGGTATAGTGGGACACATCGATAGATTCTGCCACTTTCTCTATGACTACCAGAACTTTCTAAGAGACAAGTTTGCCTATAGTCTCTGGCTAAAGGCTGATTCCAAGCGACAAACTCAAATAAGTGTTAAATGGCTGCGTTCGGAGAACAATCTTATGCCGGGAAGGGATGGTGGCAATTCACCAAACCCGACGAGGACCGACTAACAGCGAGGGATCCGCACTGGTTCAGAAGAATACCATAATGATGCCGAGATTCATGGATTTCAAATTTCAAACCCATACGGTGATGCTAAGATAGGAAGTGGATCGAGTCTTAACGGCCTGCAATATCAGTAGTCTAATACGGTGTAAACAGTAAATGTCGTGAATACAGCAACTTCATTCCAGATGATCTTGGATACTATCGTAATCACGGATCCTAAACGACAACGCTTACAGGAGGAATCTGAGGCGGTGCATGAGTCAATTAATATGGAGTTGATCTCGGTAAATAGTGAAATTGAGCCAAAAAACTTGGAAATGGTAGGTTCTGGTTCTCAGGCCCACCTAGAAATATGAGTACACTAAGTTGGAACTATCGGGGGCTTGGGAACCCACGAACAGTTCGAGCCTTAAAGGACCTTGTTTCCAACAAGAAACCCACTTTTATTTTTCTTATGGAAACAAAAATAAAAAAAGAAAGAGTTTTACAGATAAAAACGACATTGGGTTTTAGTGGTATTTTTGTTGTTAACCCAGTTGGTATGAGTGGTGGGCTAGTGTTACTGTGGAAACATTATAACATGGCTCGACTGTTGAGTTATTCTAGTCATCACATCAATGTTGAGGTTCAAATTGAAGGAATGGAACGATGGCGTTTAACAGGCTTCTACGGCTATCCAGAAAGAAACAATAGGCGACAAGGCTGGGATTTACTCAGAACACTTTCCTCTCAGTCCAGGTTGTCGTGGTGTGTTATAGGAGATTTCAACGACATTATGTTTATATCAGAGAAGCAAGGTACTAACTCTCATCCTAGATTCCTGATGGAGGGCTTCCGCACTGCTATCGCTGATTGTCACCTCCATGATTTGGGTTTCGAAGGCCCACGTTGTACTTGGGAGAACCACAGAGATAAATGTGCAACAGTGAGAGAAAGATTGGATCGGTCGGTGGGGACGCTCTCTTGGTCCAAAATGTTTTCGATGGCTACAGTTTCTGTGCTACAAGCAGTATGCTCTAATCATCTTCCACTATTCCTTTCACTAGGTGTTAAATTGAAGAGGTATATGTAGAAACGGTTTAGGTTTGAAACAACGTGGACCCTTGAGGTTGATTGCAAGAAGATGGTAAGTAAAGGATGGACAGATGGTACGTTTGACTCTCTCAACGATCGCCTCACATCTTGTTCTAAATACTTACATTCATGGGCACAGTCGCATCACTAGGAATTTCACCACCTTCTTC
The DNA here is from genome assembly GCA_024703695.1 of Erythroxylum cataractarum. Lineage (NCBI taxonomy): Eukaryota > Viridiplantae > Streptophyta > Magnoliopsida > Malpighiales > Erythroxylaceae > Erythroxylum > Erythroxylum cataractarum. The sequence goes on from JANJEY010000009.1 coordinate 26,922,350, forward strand.
GTGTAGTAAAACGTCAATTAGCTTTCTTAAGAAGACAATCTACGTTGAATATGGAAGTTCTATGCTCTACCAAAAAACAGTATAGTGACTTGTTGTTACAAAACGAAGTGTATTGGAAACAATGATCAAAGCAGCATTGGTTAGCAGAGGGCGACTCAAATTCAAAGTTCTTTCATGTGATGGCGTCACATAAACACCGAAATAATTTTATTTCTAAATTGCAGAACAATAATAGAGAGTGAGTTGATTGGGATTCAGGATTACCGGAGATGATTAGGATTATTATCGAGAACTCTTTACATCTTCAAATGGTGATCCAGAGCCACTTCTACATTATATTGAGCCTAAGGTCACTTCTTTTCATAATGAATCATTATTGGCTCCTTATACAGGGGAGGAAGTACGTCAAGCCTTATTTTCAATGCACCCACAAAAATCTCTGGGACCAGATGGATTCAACCCAAGCTTCTTTCAGACAATTTGGGATATAGCGGGAATGGATGTTACTAATGAATGTTTAAAGTGTTTGAATGGAGAAACTTTGATGCCTGAACAAAACCAAACTAATGTTATCCTTATTCCAAAAAAGAAAACTCCAGCGACTATTGATGACATGCGTCCTATCTCTTTGAGCAATGTAACTGACCGGATTGTATGCAAGGTGATGGCTAACAGGTTGAAGCAAATTCTACCACAGGTAATTGCTGAGACACAAATCACGTTCATCCCTAACCGACTGATTACAGATAATATAATTGTGGCGTATGAATTATTTCATTCACTCAAGAGGAAAACTCAGGGTCATTTCAATTTCCTTGCTTTAAGAACTGACGTGAGTAAGGCATATGACATAATTGAATGGGACTTCCTAAGATTAATTATGTTGAAATTGTGGTTTGATTAGTTGTGGGTTAACAGAATTAAGCAAATAGTCACATTTGTCTCTTATTATTTTATCCGTAGAGCTGAAAAGCATAGCCCTTTAATTCCTGGTAGGGGCTTACGATAAGGGGATCCGCTTTCACTATACCTTTTTATACTTTGTGTAGAAGGTTTATCTGCCATTCTATCTAAATGTCTAGCACAAGGTTGTATTCATGGGGCTCTAGTTGCAAGAGGGGCCATTCCGATGTCTCATCTTTTTTTCGCAGACGATGCTCTTTTATTTACTCGAGCTACATGAGAGGATGCTTTCAAGTTGAAAGAGTGTTTACACCTATATGAGACAGCTTCGGGGCAGAAAATCAACCTCTCAAAATCTGGAGTCTCTTTTACCCCTAATACAAAAGAGGCATCTAGAATCTCGATTTGTCAAATTTTGGGTGTTAATGAGAGGGATGGGCACGATAACTACTTGGGAATGCCATCTGTTATTGGACGACATAAAAGACAAGTGTTTCATTATATGGTGGAAAAATTAACCAAGAGATTACAGGGGTGGAAAGCAAAATTGTTATTAAAGGTAGGTAAAGATGTTTTGTTGTGAACGGTGGCTCAAGCTATGCCAAACTACATCATGTCTCTTTTAGGTGGCTCAAGCTATGCCAAACTACATCATGTCTCTTTTCCTATTGCCCGTCGATATTTATAAGGACTTGGAAAAATTAATGAATGGTTTCTTTTGGCATAATGGAAGACTAGACAACAAAGCCATAAAATGGCTTCGATGGAAACGTATAGCAATTCCAAAGATTCATGGAGGGTTAGGTTACCGTGAATTGCGACAATTTAATCTTACTTTATTAGCGAAGCAAGGTTAGAGGTTGATTAAATATCCAAATTCCTTTGCTACAAAAATCCTAAAGGCCAGATACTTCCCTAACTTTGAATTTTTTACAGCACATATAGGCAACAATCCAAGCCAGATTTGACGAAGTATGTGTCAAGCACGACCCATCTTACTTCAGGGATGTCGAAAACGGGTTGGTGATGGTGTTACTATCAATATATTCCTGGTTGATGGATGATGCGGATCCTACTATTCAGATGGAATCCATAGAGGAATTGAACTTAAATGTGGTGGCTGATCTCATGGTAGGATGCCAATGGAACAAACCGTTGATTCGAAACTCCTTCAACCCATAGGATGCAGACCTCATTCTACAGATTTCGTTAGGACTTTTGACTATTGCAAATGGTTGGATATGGAACAAAAATAGAAAAGGCGAATACCAAGTCAAAGACAGTTACAGACTTAGCACAGAGATGGCTAATGAGAATTTTAATGTCGCTCCTTCCCATGGGGAAGAATCTAGCAGGTTAAAGTTCCAAGTAAAGTACAGATTCTTATTTGGTGCATTCTACGTAATATTCTTCCATGCAGAGCCATCTTAAGAAGACGACATATGGATGTGGATGACATCTGTCCTATTTGTGGTAAGACTATGGAAACTGCACAACATGTTTTTTATTACTGTGACTTTGCCCAATCTGTTTGGCTTCTATCTACTGTGGGCTGGAATAATATCTCGTCTTTACATGAATGGCTTACGAATGTGGTATCGTCTTTTACGCATTCCCAACAAGAGGAGATTTTTATGATAATCTGGAGTTTATGGATGTATCGTAACGAAGTTGTGTGGACATTGCGTCTTCATCCACATCAGTTTATTATAAGTCAGGCACGGACAACCCTTTTTGAATGGAAGGCAGCAAAGGAAACCAATGCTACTCACATGCCACTAAACCAACGTCTTCAAACTTATTGGGTGGCTCCAGCTCCAAATCAATTTTAAGTGTAATATTGATGTGGTTTTATTGGAGAACAGTTTTTTATGGCATTGGCATGATAATTCGAAACTCTCCAGGGGGAAAATTGTGTTGGGAAAATTATGACGCTACCAGATTGGAGAGATTCACAAGTAGGAGAAGCCCTTTGTTTTCAGGAAGCTTTGAGTTGGATCAAAACCTTATCTTTCTTCCCAATTTGTGTGGAGACGGATTGTCAGGTCGTTACTCAATTTTTGACATCTACGTTTTACGTTTTCTTCATACTTTTCAATGATTATTCAAGATTATAAAGCTTTGATTAATGAGCTTTCGTTTACCTCATATGCATTTGTTAGAAAACCAGCGAATCAAGTTGCCCATACGATAACTAAGGTAGCTAATTCTATGCTTGATTTTGAATGGGAGGTATGTCCTCCTTCTTTTCTATATGATGTTTTAACTATAGATCTCAATAATATGCGCTGAGCGCAATCTTTTTCTGTAAAAAAAAAAAAGACACAATTTTCAGTCCTAAGATAGAATAGGGATAAACCTCTTCTAGAACCAACATAAGATTTTCCAACTTGCCAAACACACCCTTTCCACCCTCTTCATCTTATTTTCAAGAAGCCCTAACATCATAAATTGAAACCCCATCAATCATCATCCTTTTCTAAGGCTGTTGCCGTCACCAGCTAGTCTGCCGCCACCATCTCCATGACTGTCCCCGCTCCCAGCTAGTCTACAGCCAGCTTGCGCCGCAACTTCTCTTCCCATCGCCAGCTGCGCTTATCCCACCACCATTCCTCTAGACTAGCAGCTGTCCAGATGTGCCTGCTACCGCGTCTTTTTGTTTTCTGCTTGCTAGTAGCCGTCAGAAGAAGCTACAATCACGTCTCACGCAACACCATTGTGCATCTAAAACCCTGACGACGCCTACTTTTTCTCCTTGCCATCCAACCATGCCTCCTCGCGTAGCCAATAGCTGGCTCTCGTAGCTGAAAACGTCCAAGCCAATGACATTCAGTAACTCCAAATTGCATGGTGGCACACCTTATTCATCACCACAACAACACAGCTCTGACCATCATAATCCACAACATTCACATTGAATTAATCCAATGTTTTGCTCTATTCCCAGGTGACTTAAATTTCATCTAAATTGTTGTTGGCAAATTGGGGTTTCTAAATCCCAATTTCAAGTGACAAAAGAAGTGGCATGCTAATCTTTAGTCTGATTGATCAAATCTAATTTGATCATTAGGCTTTGCAAGGGATTGTAAAACACATTCGAATGATTTGGATTCTAAATCCAGAAGAATTAAGGTGGGAAATTGTAATATAAATTTTTTTCAAATTTAAAGATGTTTTATCAATCAAGGATTTAAGTATTCAATTTCAATTAAAAAATTTCAAGATCAACAACAATTAAACAATTTTATTAAATCATAGGATTGAAGTTGACTTTAATACCACGGTTGAAAAATTAAGTGAGGATTTGATCCCGTGTATAGTGGAATAATTATGAATTTTTTCTGATTTTGATTTCCTAAAACCCAAATCACTAAAATAATGCAAAATGATAAACATATAAATCATAATTCATACTTTATTTTGAGAATTGATCATATTCTTATTGTATCTTTCAAGCTATTTTTGAAACTAGCTCATCTCAACCATTATTAGCTACATAAATGTTTGATCTCTAATGATATCTACAAAACGAGTGCATGAAGTGCTAGCTCCATCAGAGCGCTTAAGCCTATTTATAATAGATTTCAGACATTTTAGTAATTTAATTCAAATAAAATTCTAATTTAATTAAACTTTAATTAAAATAACAAGTAATTTTAATTAAGAACTAATTATGCCTAAATAAGATTTAATATCTCGTATTGATTCTTATTTATTAAATATTCCATATTTAATTATAAAGTTTCTCAGGATTTACAATCAAGTTCAACTTGATTAAAATATCTTTGCTCTCTTGAACTTTTTCTTTATAGGTATCCTTTTAGGTTCCCAAATATGTTAACAATGTATACAAATTATAACCCAAAATCATATTATGATCAGATAAATTAAACTCCTTTAATTTTATCTTTAATTCTCTATTTAAATATATAGATCAAGATTGGTGTTTAACAGTAGATCATAACCACATAAATATTTAGGAATGTCAAAGTAGTTTGACTAACTTTTTCATGCATGATTTGCATGATTTTTTTGTATAATTCAATCTATTCATTGTACAATGTTTCAATTAGACATAAAACATGAAATTAATATCTATTATATTTTGATTCCAATAATATTAGTTCTTTACAATTAATTATTAATTCAATTAATTAAATTTATAAACTATTTATGAAACATCAATTCACTTTGGCTAAAGATTTCCTGAATCAATACTAATCGAGAACAATGAAGCCTTTTTACTAATTACTTTAGGGTGATGAATCTTTTCTTGATCACTCAATTACTTTCATATAGTTCATATTACATCAAATGATTACCAACTAAACTACCCGTTATTAGAATAAGTCATAAATAATATCAAAATATAGCAATCTCCATAAAAGATAACTTTGAAAACCTCAAGTCAAATGATCACTTATATAATCACTACAATGAGAATTTTTATAGACATACAAGTAATGTTTCAAATGGATTTCTCATATGAACTCAGTTTAGTGAACTTATTCTTTAACAAGTACCCATATGTTTGTTTAACTATCACGATACTTTAGTATATGAGATTGACAATTTCTTTCATAAGAAAAAATAAAATGTGTGCTAGTCTTTTTTAAGTTCTATTAATGTATAGTCTTAATAGAACAATAATTAGGATCTATGAACTCAGACTCTACATCTCAGCGAAATTTTTACTGAAGTACATAAATGTAACATGAATATCATAATTATAATCTCATCATAATATCATTTGCAACGTATAATTATCCCATAAACTTTATCATATATATCTAAATATATATAAGATAAAGAATACTTTTAAATTATTTTGTCACTAAACTACAACTAACACTACAAGAATTTGTGATAAATTATTACACAGTCACTAATGGTATAGTAATTGTGACACTACCAATTTGAGGTACTTTAATAATAATAATAATTGAATAAAAAAACTTAACTTATAAAAATATTTTTATTAATAATTTTACTTTTCCAATATGTAATGAGTGGCTTATGGATTCAAAACCCAATGTTTTGATTAGCTGTCAACTCGGTACATATTACATCGTTCACTTCATCACTTGAGTTTGCTTAAGGAAAAAAAAGAAGAAAGAAACACTTAGGGTGTGTTTGTTTTCTTTTTTTTCCTGTTTTTTGTTGTGATTTTTATTAAAAATGAAACTTCCTATTAAAACACGTTTGGTTCGTTATTGTTGTATTATGGTGATTAAAAAAAAACTGCAACCATTTTACGAAAATAAACAAATTGTTTCCCTAATATTTCACAGCAGGTTTTTATGTATTCTAAAACAGTTTTTCTCTTTACACCAACTTCAACATCTTCAGGGCCTTGTTGTGATTTTTATGGTGAATGCTCCAGGTTTTTGTTTGTTTCTGTTACTTGTTACTGTACTATCTCTCTATTATTCTGTTTCTATTATTTCTCTACGTATTTGTTATCTATGTATGCTTTCCTATCTCCTTGTTATTCATTTTATTTGTTTCTGCGATTTCTTCACATATCTGTGACGTTACTTATGCTTTTGGCCTTTAAAAGATCGTCATCTGTACAGAATACAGCACGAAGGAATGAAAATGATTCTTTTTAAATATGCTACAGTACCATGCATGTTACTGTAGCATTACTTGATATTCATTGTTTCTACGATTTCCCTGGTAGCTTTGCTTATGTGTGTTTTCATAACAGTAGGTCGGAGCCACTGCTGTTTCTGATGGTGGTCGGAGAAAAGGAGGTGGAGGAGGGTCATGGTGTGTTGAGTTCTTCAAGATGAGTGTTGCGTTTAGCCTTATATTTGTAGAATGTGCCTGTTATGCAACAGATACTGTTAAAATCCTTGTGTTCTACTTGTTTATTTTTTGCTTCTGCAAATAAATATGTATCAACACTCGTGTCCATGCTCGCAACCCAGTACATATTAGACATCTTATAGTATTCACAACTAAGTCATATATATTATCTAAGTGCAACTCAAACAAAAAGAACATGAACTTTGCAGCTGCAAATCTCAACTTCAAAAGAACATATGTAGTACATTTCCTTACAAGTCAAACCTCACATTCCATCGAACGTTCATGTCTGCATTCAGATTCCAGTTATTTTCTTTAATATGAAAATAAGGCACCTTATCAATTACTTCGTATCCAACTTTGAACCTAACATCCTGATGTTTCTAAAAATTAAGTATACTACAAGAGAGCTCTGCAGCTCTTTTTGGCTTCCTCTCCTTGAGTTCTTTGTTGAAATTACATCAACCCTTAACGTTGAAGTTTAGCAAGCCATCATTAGTCACATGAAATGCCTTCTTTCCACGTATGTTATAATGTAGCTTTTCATGTCTTGTGTAATGTACCCCTACACCAAGATTGGCCAATAATTCTAGATAGAAATGCCTAATCATCGCACCAAAGGACAATAGGGCTCTAATTTTCATGTCTAGCTCTCCATGAACCTGAAAATGGGTCTTAGAATCTATGAGGAGTTTCTCCTTGGCGTGAATTCTCAGAGCTTTGGAGTCAAGTCCATGTCTTAGGAGCACTTGTCTTCACATTATTGTCTTCACACTATTTAATGCAGCAACCATCATTTAATGCTGCAGAGCCTATTTTTCAAAGCTCATTCACATGTCTTCCTATTGTTACAAAAGATTATTCACATTTCTTCCTATTGTCTTCATGTAATAGCTCTTGTTTGTGTGGAGAACCATTGGTTTTTGCATTTGTACGTGAGTTTGAAGCCTATTATTGTCCTTTTATCTTCACATGTCTTCTTATTATTACATAAGTGAACTTACTCTTCCATGTCTTCACGTAATAACTCTTATTAGTTTGGAGAATCATTGGTTTTTGCATTTGTGCATGAGTTTAAAGCCTATTCTTATCCTCTTGTCTTCACGTGTCTTCCTATTCTTACAGAAGTGAACTTATTTGTCATGTCTTCACGTAATAGGTCTTGTTAATGTGGAGAACCGTTGGTTTTTGCATTTGTACGTGAGTTTGAAGCCTATTCTTGTCCTTTTTGCTTCACGTGTCTTCCTATTGTTACAGAAGTGAACTTACTCTGTCACATGACTTTATTGTCTTCACGTTTTAGCTCTTGTTAATGTAGAGAACCGTTGTTTTTTTTAATGTGGAGAACAATGCATTTATATGTGAGTTCTTCACGTTGAATCCTATTCTTGTCCTCTTGTCTTCACGTAGCTTATTGTTACTTATAACCATAGAGAATTAAATATTAAATGGATATGTAAGTTAGTTGAATTTGATATATATGTAGCCATACTTATATTAAATATATTTGCTTGTGAATCTTGTTAAAGTGACTTATTATCTTAAGTTGAAGTTGAAATGAAAGAATTCATAAATAATTTATTGTAGTAGTTTTGCTATCATGTTTTCACATATAATCAAAATTTAATTTATGTACAAGCTTAGATAATAAATATTTTTCAGAAATTATTATGATTGTCAAATGTTTATTTTAAACTACATTTAGCGTTTAATACTTTCTAAATATTATTATAACTGATGTCACTTATACGTTATTACATTTAGTTATGGAAGGCTTAAACAATATGAATGATTACAATGATTGTATGGAAGTAAATGAAAAAGATGAGGTATGGAATGAGACTATAGAGATGTATTTAATCTCCTTGATGGTTGAAGAAGTGAAGCAGGGAAATCGAACAACTACTACCTTTTTGAAATCTGGTTGGAAGAATATTAAAGTAGAGCTTCAAACAAGGTTCAATAAAGAATATACTGATATTCAATTGAATAATAGGTATAATGGATTAAGGGTCAAATTGAAGAATTTCAAGAACTTACTCAAAGAGACATGAATCGGTTACAACTCTTTTACTAGTGAAGTTAATGCTACAAATGAATGTTAGGAAAATCTATTTAAGGTAAAATATGCCTTTTGTTTCATTAATATATCATATTATATAATATTCATTCTCATTTATCTTTTTCATCATTATAGGTGTATAAAATGACTCACAAATTCAAGAAAAAAGAATGTAAGGAACTTTTAGACTTGTGTCATATTTTTGGAGATACTACTGTGACTGGTGTGCATATACATCCATCAACTAAATCTCTATCGAATAGTACAAAAGGGGAACATGAAAATGATATTGATGAAGATTACTCATATAATAAAAAAGAAGATCAAGATAAAAGTTCTCCGTCTAAGAGAAAGAAGTCTCATAAGAATAAGAAGGCAAAGATGACACATTCTAATATTATAAAAGAAGCCTTATACTTAGTGAACAATCAAAAAGGAAGAATGATTTACTTGAGAAAACATTGAGTGAAACATCATCTATTATAGATAATAGATCTTAATAGTCTGACATAATGATGGAATGTCTGAATTCTTTAGATGAATTGAGTGTTGAAGGTATGGAATATGGAAAAACTGTGAAGGCTTTACATGATTATCCACTTTATAAGGATATTTTTTTGAAGATGGCACAAACAAGGAAGCTGGACTGGATTATGTCGCTTTAGCTATATTTTCATATTATTGCATATCAAATTCTTATTGATTTGACACTTTTATATTAAGCATTATTCCATATTTTGAACATTTTAAGTTCGTGCTTTATATTAATATTTGACTTAATTTTAAGTTTATATTTTATATGAATTCTTTCTATATTTGATTAAATATACTTGATTGAATATTTTATTAATTATGTAATGTTAACATTGTAGATATATAGATTTCTTATCAGATTTTGAATCAGATTCTGATGATGAACGAAAGAAGGTAATCATTATTTATGTAGCTGGGGGAGAGAACAAATATTTTCATTTACAAAAACAACCGTGTAGAACTTTTGCTCTACCAGGTCATGAATGAATATTGGAGCTTTTGAATGGGAATCCTACAAGGATTTATGAAAACTTAAGAATGAAAAAGATAATCTTCTTGAGCTTATGTGATGAGTTGAAGAGTTTAGGAGGCTTAAAGGCAACAAATCATTTGACTGTGGAGGAACAAGTAGCAATTTTCTTGATGACTATAGGGCAAAGTGAGACAATTAGAGTCAATGCAGAACGCTTTCAACATTCGACTTGGACAATTTTGAAGTACTTTAAAAAAGTCTTATATGCAGTTAATCGTCTTGCAAAAAAAGTCATTACTCTACTATGTTTTACGAATACACCTCCTGAGATTCAACATAATTCAAAATTCTTTCCATATTTTCAGGTACATTCACATATTTAATTACTATTTTAATTACATCCTTATGATTAATTTTTTTTTTTAATGTTTAGAATTGTATAGGAGCAATAGATGGTAAACATATTAATGCACATGTTCCGACTGATGAACAAATACCATACAGGGGCAAAAGAATTAATCAAACCCAAAATATTATGTTTTATTGCTTATTTCATTGCGTTTTACATTTGTAATGACGGGATGAGAAGGTATTGCAAATGACTCTCGAGTTCTTTTGGAAATAGTGACAAATCCAACGAATTAATTTCTTATGCCTCCATAAGGTATTATATTATTTTAAATAAACATAGTAATTATGATTCATTTTTAATATCTTTTTGTTAATATTATGTTCT
>JANJEY010000009.1:26946839-26956864 GCA_024703695.1 Erythroxylum cataractarum
TTAAAACCTCAATAGAAATCATTTACACTATCATAAAACTTAAAGCATTACTTACTTGATTCACACTTCAATTCCTTAGCAGAAATTCTAGAAATGGGGAGAGCAAAGAATGGGTTTTGGTGATGGCAAAGCAAGGAGGTAAGATGGTGTTTTCGGTATAATCAAGAAAAGGGTTGCAAAAAATTTTTTTAAAGCCTAGGTGTTTCATTAGTGCTTTAACACATGTATATCTTCCACTTGTCAACTAGATAAGCTACCATTTGTCTCATAGCTATAAGTCCACATGTCACACTTGATTTTATCCATTTGTCACTTCATAATTTGTCCATTTGTCAATTAATTTATAATATAATTGTCACATTTTTATTTGTATCTTATAACAATATTTTTCCTAATCTCAAATTTTCAATAACTTTCTAAAAATTCACCAAAATTTTTGAAATAATACTAATAGTCTTCAAATAAATTTTAACACAAATAATCCACAATTCACATTTTTAATAACATTTATAAATCAATTATACCTGAAAATGTCAATGAATGCATGCACAATTTTTTTAATGCATCAAAAATAAATATTCAGATGCGTGTGAATATACTATGATGCATGAGCATGAAATGCACTATTAATTTCTCACTGTACTCTCAATTCACTATTTTGTGGTTTAGCCCTGTGCACATGGGATGTTACATTTTTCTTACTAACAATAATAATATGTGTGACAACATAATTTGTTACTATTAAATGATAATATTAATGTCGAATTATCTTTCATAGATAAGACTTACTTGAGACAATATTTCTTGTCCCAATTTTACATAATTTTAGTGTGAAAAAGGTTTTCACAATATAATAATGTTTGCTACTTTTCGGTGTATCATGGTTAATATTTGTGACATTTTTTATGTATCACTATTAATAACTTTTTATGTCGACGCTATCGTCACAAATGAGTAATGTTTTTTTTATAAGTAACAAATGAGTAATGTTGTTGTGACCATACAGTTTTGTCACTTATGCAAACGATTTCAGTGACCAAAATAGTGGTTACAAAAACCATAAGCAAGTGTGAATTTTTTTTAAATATTATCACTATTTTATCAATAACGGAGGTATTTGTAATGACAAGTGACGACTTGAAAAAATCGTAACAGAAATTAATAATGACTAAAATTCATGCTTTTAGTAACAATTTTAGCTTCAACTAAATGTCCATTTTCTTGGAGTGTAGCCTTTGGTTACAGGGCATAAACTAATAAGATTTTGATTTTATTGTGTTCTTACAAAGTTGTTATAATTAATCTTAATGTTGATACCGATATGAATGTATTACACAGCAGAATATGTAGGATTGTTCGATGATTGTATTAACATAATACATACTAAGGATTTTTATTTCCATGTTTATCTATTACCTAATACGATAATAAGGTTTACTATAATTGAACGAATTCTTAAATTTAGGAAATAAATTGTTGATAATTTTTTATAATTAACGAGTTAATTAAAAGGAATACATGGTTATTTTTTTGAAATGTGCTTTTCCTGGAAATCATTTTCAATGGCTTGGTAGTGGGAATAGATATAAAGGAAAATCTAATTAAGCCAAACTATACTAACTATAATCAAAGTTTGATATAAGATTTCAGAACATCGAAATAGTAATAATAGAATGGTGACAATAATCAAATGGAACGTAAGTTGTAAAGTGATACCAAAAATAAGGATGGAGACTTACTTAAACTTTTTAGGAAATATTGAGATGTAAATCGCAACTTTGATCTTATTTAAATAAATAGTCTCCAACTTGAAATACAACATATCAAATACTTGTAAATTTGTTCTTATAAATTTAATAGGTATGAATTAAATGTTTTTTAAAGTAGACAATTATACCAAGTTCAGCTTGGATAGGTGGGTGATTAATTTCTAAATTAAATTAGAAACTAATTACTAATTAATTGATTAATTTTTTTATAATTATATCATTTATAAATAAAATGTTATCAATAAAGATACAAATAAGATATATGATTCTCAATTATCTAAAATTTTCATAATTTAGTGCTTAAATTTTTAAAAATTTTAATTAAGTGATTAATTTTTTTAAATCTTGATAATTCAATTTAAAATGTTAGTTTTTGTTGACGTGATTAATAGATAATATCCTCGTAACATTTAATAAACACGTCACATCATCAAAAAATAACTTTTTGAACTAAATTGTTAAGGTTTTAAAATTTGATCACTTAATTAAAAATTTTAAAATTTTAGAAATTGAATTGAAAATATCTTAAAAGTCAGATGTCTATTAAATATATAATTATCCCTAATTATAAATAAGTTTTTGGGAATGCATTTCAATTTGAATACCACGTCACCATCTCCTAGGAAACACGCACGATGCTCCTTCATACAAGCTTTTGTCCTTGTTAGGGAATACCTTGGAACTGCCGTGAGCTTATAAGTTTGTCTCCTAGAAGAGTTAACTCAAATTATGTTAGTGCGTACTATCTCGAACATATTCGGATGATATCTCTATAAGAAAGAAGTTGTCTTTGCGTTAATATATGCCCACTTTATGAGACCCTTGTGTCACCTTGAATTAACTAATATATTATGGTTATGTAGTTGATAATATGGTCTTTCAACCATTTATTTATCAAGTTTTTCAAAATACAAACAATAATATATGAACATATAACACATTAATTATGCATCATGGTATGTTCATATTTGCTTGAACTAAAATGATATGGAAATAAGCTATTAATTAAAATTATGTAAAAGTTTAAATACATGCTAAGTTAAGTTATTTACATTAAAAATTCTCATGATAATAATTAAATTGATTAGTTTAACAGGTATATCATTACAAATAATAAAATGACTTCAATTTCTATATTAATACTTATAACCACGAGTTACTTATTATGCTTATTTGATATGTGATTGTTTTAATTTTATGAATTACTAGTAAAACCCTTGATCTCGAAATTTCAGGGAAATTCTTTGTACAAAAAGAACACCCGATGATGACGACGACGATGATGATTCATAATTGAGATGTGTCATCGTCATATTAGGAGAGTTAATCCAATATTCTTGTTAATAACAAGATTTAAGAACTTGTTTAGCATTTACAAGTGTTAAGGTAAAGTAAATAAATTTATTCTCAACATTATCACAATGGAAAGGCTAATTATTAAGTATGCTTTAAAGGTGGGGAGCACCTAATAAGAAGTCGTATAGATGATTGATGATGATTTTCCTATAAGAGCATGGAAGAAGTTAATTAGTCATAACTTCATACTTATAATCTTGAGATAATTGAGCTATTGCATACCGTGCTTTGAGGGATCCACTACATTCATTAATTGACTCCATTCCAGTTAGAGTTCATTGTATTTAGGTTATTTATCACTTAGATTAGGATTTTCCAGAGGCGTTATCACTTAGATTAGATTTTTCTAGAGGTTATTTAATTCATAAGAAACCATTTGTGAATGTTTGACCTTTTTTTTCTTCCTTTTTTGTGGTTGTATGCACATGTTTGTATAGATGTTATGATATATTGTTAAACTATGTGCGAATTACATTGTCATTGGCTTTATCTCTATTTATGTATAAACATATTTTGTTTATTTTGCATCTTACTTATTTGTGTTACATATGTTATGTGAGCATGAATAATCTTAAGAATGATAATTACTGTTACTCCCTGGATGGCACATGAGAGGAGATGAATTACATGTATTAACTATTTTGTCCTATTTAAAAACTAATGTTTGGATTTCCTATTCTAATAAATGATAATATTTATACAGTAAACTCAATAATAATAATAATAAAATAGTAGAAGAGATATAAAATCAATTTATAGTGATTTAGTCAAACAACTTTTGGCTTGTATCTACTATGGAAACTTTACTTAAGAATTTATTATCTTTTTCTTTCAATGGGTGAAGAAGAACCTTCTATACAACATCTTCTTTTCCATGGATAAAATTGAAAAATATGGTTTAAGGTTAATAGGAATTCTCATAAAATATATCCCAAGCAAATTTTCCAATTGCTACACTAGCATAACCAAGGACAACTCCAAACCTCTCTTGCTTTGCTCACACCAATAAACTAAGGGTTAATATATGTTATATAACACATACATTCAGTTAAATGCTTTTTATATTGTCTAAGGTCAATACTTTCCAAATTCAAGAAATGATTTGGTCCATAATGATAAGATCATATATATATATATATATATATAAGGGAGAAAGCACAACCTAAATCGTGGCCTGTGGGGTATCTACCCCGTACATGTCCTCTAAGAGAAGACTAAGACATCCCGAGGGAGGAGAAGGTAAATAATGAATGCCTAACCCAAAACGCCCCGCATGAGCCACTAACCAATCCGCGCACCGATTTCGTTCTCGATAGACGTGGCGGTAGTGAATCAACCATGGTTGGTCAAGAAGAGCTCGAATCGCCTGAACCAGAGATGTGGGAATGTACGGCTGGGAATGTGAAGAGGAAAAAATATTAATGACTTCCATAGAATTTACCTCGAGTTCGACCCGACGGTACCCCAAATCCCATACCATGGATAAACCCGTGTAAACCGCCCATAACTCGGCTTCGAGAGGGGAGCACTGTCCAATAAGATGGAGGAAACCGCCTAGCCAAGTACCGGAGCGGTCACGAATGAGTCCCTCAGCAGAAGCATACCTAGTAGACCTATGTTGCGCCCCATCCGTGTTCAATTTGATCCATCCCTCGCTCGGTTTTGTCCATCCAATATTCCGGACGCAACAAGCCGATGGACCGACTGCAGCTTTATAAAGATTTAAAGATTTAAAGGGTAGTCTTCAGTCTGGAAGCAGAAGCGGGATTTGTTAGCTTATCATATCAAAAACCAGGTGATATTCTATTAGTTCTTCAATTTTAAAACGGTTTTATTGTCTGGAGAACTGACTACTGTGCACGTTTCTTCAACCTTAATATAATTGTTAATTGGTATAAACAAGCTTCCTGTGGTTTGACATGAGGTTCGATAACGCAAAGTTCTTACAGAAGCACCAGAATCTAGCCAAACTTTAGAGAGTCAAAAGCTGAAGGATATAAAAAAATGGTTGTGAAGTCAGATGGGCTTGATGCTGTGATGAAGGAGGCTGTTGATCTCGTAAGTTTAGTTTAGTTGCAGTAAAACACTGTCCTCAATACGTACATGGTAGAAATTAAAGAAAAAAGAAAAACTGGTTTTATGCAGGAAAAAGTCTCCATTGAAGAAGTATTGAACCATCTGAAGTGTACAAGAGAGGGTTTAAGCTCTGATGATGTTAGGGAGCGTCTGGCTTTGTTTGGATACAACAAACTTGAAGAGAAAAAGGTTTGAAGATAAATTCTTATATTGGACATCCTCCATAAAGTTTTTTTGAAAGCTTGATTTACTCATCAGGTTTTCCTAGTCAGATAATCAATAACAGCTGATAAAAGCGCAAAGGTCGAGACTTTTCATTTAATGGAATCAAGAAGGATAAAAGCTTTTTTTCTATAAGCAGAAGAAAGTTTGCTACTACAGTGGTGACAAAATGATGAGAGGCGGCTTCTCTTAGCCAACACAACATGTGCCTATTTATACCTAAAAATTACCCTAGCTGTTTTGGAATTTAGCTAAGATATTTTTAGGTATTGGTTTCACAAACATAGACTACAGCTGGTACAGTAGATCATAGCTAACTTGTCCACCTGTTCTATTCATCAACTCATTTTCATCACAGCCATTCAAATCAATATAGTAACCCAATATTCCTTTACTCTTCAGGAAAGTAAATTACTGAAATTTTTGGGATTCATGTGGAATCCTCTATCATGGGTCATGGAAGCAGCAGCAATCATGGCCATTGCCCTTGCAAATGGAGTGGTAAGATTTATCTATCTCAAGTTCTCAATCTTGTCATGTCATTATCATTCCTGAACATAGGAAGGTTTTAAAATTGCGGATTGTGGGTTATATTATGGTTGCAGGCAATTGAGACAAATCATAGTAATGGTCTGGACTGCAACTGTAATCAAAACAATGAATTGGGACTAATATCATGAGATACCAAATTTCATTGATACTGCAAATTTGTCGGATGAAATACCAAATGTTGACGGGACTTTTCTTTTTTTGTTGCAGGGAAAGGGTCCAGATTACCAAGATTTTGTTGGAATTCTGGTCTTACTTATAATAAACTCCACTATCAGTTTCATAGAGGAGAACAATGCCCGGAATGCTGCAGCTGCTCTTATGGCTAGATTGGCCCCAAAAGCCAAGCCATGCTACTTGTAATCTTTTGTTTGAACTTTCAGGCTCAAGCACTTAATTTGTTGAGCTGATTGGGAGTTGGTGATGTTTATACTGATCGATCATAGAAGAAAAGTTCCTGATTAAGCTTCCTTGCTATTAATTTCGAAGTTCTTCTCACATACAAATCAAATTCAAGACATTGGATTTGGGAGTGAAACTTGGTTTTGATGATCTAAATGTTCTTATCAGGTTCTACGTGATGGAATTTGGAAAGAGGAAGATGCTGCAATGTTGGTTCCTGGAGATATTATTCCTGCAGATGCACGTCTTCTAGAAGGAGATCGTTTAAAAATTGATCAGGTATTTATCAATGATGAGCAGGCAAGATCAAGTCTTCATGGCGTGTACTTTACAATCTTGGCTGTGATTCTCAGTCTGCTCTTACCGGAGAATCACTTCCAGTAACCAAGCATCCTGGAGAAGGAGTTTACTCAGGTTCAACATGCAAGCAAGGTGAAATTGAAGCTTTAGTTATTGCAACTGGAGTTCATACTTTCTTCGGGAAGGCAGCTCATCTTGTAGAAAGCACCACTCATGTTGGACATTTTCAGAAGGTTCTCCAGTGACCTTTTGCTTTCCAGGAAGAGATGTGGTACACAATATTGCTTGAGTTTAGCTAACAACTCGTCTGATGGTTCCAGGTTTTAACAGCAATTGGGAACTTCTGCATTTGTTCGATAGCTGTAGGGATTGTGATAGAAATCATTGTGATTTACGGTCTTCAGAAGAGGAAATATCGAGTTGGTATCGACAACTTACTCGTCCTATTGATTGGTGGGATCCCAATTGCTATGCCAACTGTTCTCTCTGTTACTATGGCCATTGGTTCACACCGCTTATCGCAGCAGGTGAAAAGGAAAATGCCCTTTAAAGCATTTTAATTGGTGGAATGTCTGCAGATAAAGTACAATAAAACTGTTGTTCAACATTTAAAAACCATGGTGTGTTTCTCTTCAGGGTGCCATAACAAAGAGAATGACTGCAATTGAGGAAATGGCAGGCATGGATGTGCTTTGTAGCGACAAAACCGGCACCCTGACGCTTAACAAGCTTACAGTAGACAAAACCTTAATTGAGGTTCTACTACTAATATCTCCATTTTCTATCAGCATATCCTGAAATTGAAAATAGATTACTGCCAAATAAAGAAACCGTAAGCTTCCTTAAGATGCGTAGATTTTCTCTGAATTGCTACTTATTCAGGTCCTGATGTGAATTTATCCAATTCTAAACTACTCTTCCCGTCAGAATCAAAGGCCTAACTCGTGATCCTGCAGGTTCTAGCCAAAGGTGTTGATAAAGACATGGTTGTGCTTATGGCTGCAAGAGCATCAAGGTTAGAGAACCAAGATGCCATAGATTCTGCCATTGTTTCAATGTTGGCAGACCCTAAGGAGGTATTTGATTCAAGTTTTTGAATGTTATATCATTTATTCTCATACATACAACACAAAGATTTCGATATTTTTTTGAACATAACATTAAACTATACTCTTTTTAATCTTTACACAGCTGTGTACTGAGAATTTTTGGACTTCTGCATGTCATCTTTATCATATTTTCGAACTATCCAGTAATCTATTCTGCTGTGATCTTTTCTTGAAGGCACGAGCTGGGATTAGAGAAGTACATTTCCTTCCTTTTAACCCAACCGACAAAAGGACTGCACTAACATACATAGATTCTTCTGGCAAAATGCACAGGGTCAGCAAAGGTGCACCTGAGCAGGTACATATAGATAGAACCTTGGAAAAACCAACTAAACTTGAAGCATGATTGTTAAGTGCTTTTTGCTTGTACTACAGATTCTACACCTAGCACATAATAAATCAGCAATTCAGAAGAAGGTGCATTCTCTAATCGACAAATTTGCTGACCGCGGATTAAGATCCCTTGGAGTTGCCCGTCAGGTATATGCGCTTTTGTATATGTAATATTGCTCGTATTCATGGAACTTCTTAATTAAATTTGAAAATTTCCCAGGTAGTACCTGTTAGTAACAAAGACAGTCAGGGTGGTCCTTGGGAATTTGTGGGCCATCTTCCTCTCTTCGACCCTCCTCGTCATGACAGTGCCGAAACAATCCGAAGAGCTCTGGATCTTGGTGTTAGCGTTAAAATGATCACAGGTATTCAACATCTTATGTGAAGATACAAGACATGTTTTGGTTATCAGTTCTGTAATATCAATAGAGTTTCCGCAGGTGACCAACTTGCCATTGCCAAGGAAACGGGTAGGAGGCTTGGAATGGGGTCGAATATGTACCCATCTTCATCTCTTCTTGGTGAAACCAAAAATGGGACAGTTGCAGCGCTTCCAATTGATGAGCTCATCGAGAATGCTGACGGTTTTGCTGGTGTATTCCCTGGTAAGTTTCTTGTCTGTTGTGAAAGATCCTGTCAGGATCAAAATTTTATCTGATTCTTTTACATATTCTGATCTGCAGAGCATAAGTACGAGATTGTCAACCGATTACAAGGTAGGAAACACATATGTGGAATGACTGGTGATGGAGTAAATGATGCTCCTGCCTTGAAGAAAGCAGACATAGGAATTGCTGTGGCAGATTCTACTGATGCTGCCCGTAGTGCTTCTGATATAGTTCTGACAGAACCTGGTCTGAGTGTAATCATAAGTGCTGTCTTAACTAGTCGAGCAATCTTTCAGAGGATGAAGAATTACACGGTAAATCAAAGCAATCGACCAAATGATTTATGAAGTTACGAAACTATTACAAAAAGCTGTATAATTTGATTCTTTCTGACAGATATACGCGGTATCAATCACAATCCGTATTGTGGTAAGACTGTGTCGCATTCTGAACCAATAAATGAAAATTCAGAAGATACCCTTTATTATCACTCTTATAAACACTTCATGCTT
Organism: Erythroxylum cataractarum; assembly: GCA_024703695.1. Lineage (NCBI taxonomy): Eukaryota > Viridiplantae > Streptophyta > Magnoliopsida > Malpighiales > Erythroxylaceae > Erythroxylum > Erythroxylum cataractarum. Next base: position 26,956,076 of record JANJEY010000009.1, read on the forward strand.
TTGATTCAACAGCTAGGGTTTATGTTATTGACAGTCTTCTGGAAGTTTGATTTCCCACCTTTCATGGTTCTTGTCATCGCCATTCTTAATGATGGTTAGCCCTCTAAATGATGGTGAACTCTTGTTTTTGGTGGTTTTGAATGCTTCTCACTAACCGTTTGGTCTTTTTCCAGGTACTATAATGACCATATCCAAAGACAAAGTGAAGCCATCTCCATTTCCTGACAGTTGGAAACTCAGCGAGATTTTCGCAACTGGTGTTGTCCTTGGAAGTTACATGGCTTTAATGACTGTAGTATTCTTCTGGGCAGCTTATGAAACTGACTTCTTTCCTGTAATTACCTTCTTCTTAATTATTATATGACATTTATTCTCTGATTGTCTGGATTCATCTATGACGATTGATCCCTCTTTTCTCTGTTCGCAGAAACATTTCCATGTGAATAGCTTCCACAAGCGACATTTCCAAGGAGATAAAAAGCTCACAGAACAATTAGCATCTGCTGTGTACCTTCAAGTCAGTACCATCAGTCAGGCATTGATATTTGTGACTCGCTCCAGGGGCTGGTCATTTACTGAACGTCCTGGTCTTCTGCTCCTTTTTGCCTTCATTGTTGCCCAACTGGTACTGAATCTACAAACCCTTTTGGCTTGTTGCTGATTCTAGGCCGAGTTTTTAAATTGTGGACTGCGGATTATGTTGGTTTATGCTCTTGCAGCCAATTTTGGTTGTACTTTTAATTGTATAAAATTTGTTTTATTCAATAAAAGACATTCTTTATCTTTGTG
>JANJEY010000009.1:26960461-26997506 GCA_024703695.1 Erythroxylum cataractarum
ATCTTCTTCCCTACTCTTTTTATTTAAATTTGTTTAAATTATTTTTGTGTGAATTAACTTCTGATTTTGTTGTAGAAGATTACAAAAAGATTAAGGATCTATTCAACCCCCCCCCCTTCTATATCACTTACATACTTAAAACTAGCCATACACATTTGTTTTTCATCTGATCTTTTATGCATGTGACCCTTAGGTTCCTAATTATTTTGGACACTTGAATTAACTCTTAATTCAAGCAAATCATGAAGGGTTTCATGATGCCAAATTTACTTGAATATAATTAGATTAACACACGAACTCTTCGATAATTAACTATCCAACTTATGAACCTTTTCATAGACAATTAGCATACAATTCATCCTTTCATCAAACTATACCCTACTTAGTTCGAACTATGAGCTATGTGTCAAATCCTACTATACTGACTATGTCGCATCTAGTCCAAGTGATGTTAGTTCTTATCCTAGGATTCTCATTACTCTTTGTGTCATTGAAGACTCTCTTCATGATATATAACTGCTCTAGCCAGAGACTCTTGAGTAATGACCCCGACAAGATATCGTGGGTATCATCTTCTTCTATCAGAAGTAGTGAATCCTTTATTGATTACTCAGTTACCTTTAAATACCAATAGCTATACTCAATGACCATCCTATGAGCGACCTCGTCTTGAGACAACAAGAAATGATGTCAAAGCACAGGATCAGTATCTAAGATATCCTTGAGTACCTCAAGTCTAAGGATATTTGCACTATTACTATGATGACATTAATTATTGACATTTGATAGGTCATCCATATGATAATCTTATAGCTGGTCATACGATGTACCTACTACTCTCAGTAAGCAGCTAAATGTTAATCTAAACATCTCATGCTTACAGTCTGTGAGATCTATTGCTTGATCAAATCAAGGAGTATAATATGTGCTAGTCTATCTGGATTAATAATGTCTTGTTTTATTAATCCTATGATTAAGGATTATTTAGATACTAACATAATTACACATGATAGCGATCTCATTATTATGATCTCAACATGATTTCTTTCATGCTATTTTTTATATCATGGACTTCATCAATTCAAATATAAACAAACATCAAATTAATAAAAAATTACCTTTCACTTTATTAATTAAAAAAGTTTGTACAAAAGTACTAAAGATGATTGCCTTTATAGCACTATTCTGACATCTGTAACATAAATCTCCAACTGACACTATCAAAAACTTTTTGAAGATCCACCTTAATGGCATAGTTTTGTAGAGCATTTCCTCTTGCATACCCTTTCAGAAGCTCTTGCAAAATTAGAATATTATCTCCAATATTCCTTTTACTCAAGAAAGCACCTTGGTTCTCACTAATGATGAATTAAAATATAGATTTCAATTGCTAAGATTTGGCAATGATTTTATAAATAAAATTAGACTAGAAATAGGTCTAAAATTGTTGTGAGTTATAAGGTATGAATATTGGGAATCAAATACAAGGAGGTCATATTAATCTCCTTAAGTAACATTCCCTTTTTGAAGAACTCATGTATAACTTCTTTAATGTATTTCTCTATTTTATCCCACAATTTTTGGTAGAAAATTCCATTCATTTTTAAAATCTGCTTCATCTATTTCTTGATTAATGACAGGCTTGGTTAGATTGCTAGTTGCATCTTTAGGGAGAAATAAATTTCATAAGATCTTCTCTATGAACCTTAGCATTCCCTTCAGTTCTTAGGAGATTGTGAAAATATTCCATAACACCCTTAGCAATCTAAGCTTACTCAGATATTATCTCCCTGATTCAGCTTTAGTGGATGTGATTTTGTTAATTTTTCTTCTTGCTGACACTGTATTAAAGAAAAACTTTGTGCATTTGTCTGTATCCTTAATTTAATTGATTTTGGCTCGCTATTGTAATAATGAACAGTGGTTATCCACTTCTTGCATATAGTACTTAATTGCATCCTTCTCATAATTAGTTAGGTTCTCATCACTTGGATTATCTGCTAGTGATTTCTAGATAAATGAGAGTCATAGTCTTCCATCTTTTATATCATTTTTGGTATTCTACCCCCTTTTTGCATTTAACTTCTTATGTCCTACTTTATTGCCTTGAGCTTTTATAAACAAATAAATTGTTTTGTACCATATACCTTAAACTCCAAACCCTTAAGAATTGCTTCATGAAAGCCCTTCACAAGAAAATTATTAACTATGATGGATGTTTAACACTAACCTTTTTAAAAAGATTATCCACTTTGATAGGGGTATGATCCAAAAATCCTGGATCCAAAAAAATGGTTTTACTTTCTGAAAGGTTATTAACCAATCCACATTGACCAAGGCCCTATCCAACTTTTACCAAGTGAATCACTTAAAGCTTTGTTTATTGCTCCATATGAATATATGACCTTCAAATTTTAAATCGGATAGTTCGCATCCTTAGTACAATTAAACAGATCTAAATTGTAGTTGAGCAAATTACAATTCCCCTCATCCTGACCTATAAAGAGTGGTATTGAAGTTACCACTAATAATCCAAAGTCCTTTTATTGATACTTTAAATCTTTTCAATGAGCTCCATAAATTAAATCTTTAGAAAGCTGTATTAAAACTATAAACAAAAGCAACCAAAGCTATAGAGTTCCCCATTTTTAATGTTAGTTTTGTATAGATGAACAACTCACTAACTTTCAATGCTTCCACTTCAATTAATTCCACATTGTAAAAAATAATGATTCTTCCATACCCATGGTACTAGTGATTTGTCAGTATATCCCATTTATTACAAAAACAACTCAATTTATTCAAATTTTTATTATGATTTTTATTTCTAATGAACAAAATAACATAGACTTCTCATGCTGAACAAAATCCTTTACAACATTGAGCTTCAAATGATTGTTTATTCCATTTAAATTCTAGATTAGAAAGGTCATGTAGTAATGTTTTTACCTTTTGACCCCTTCTTACTACTCCTGTTACTCTTTCTGGATAGCACTTTTCTCAAACTTTTCCTCTTAATTGTCCTTTTTCTATTGATCTTCCAACTGTTGTAGCAAGTTTACTTGTTGTTGGACTTCATTTTGTTATAAGCCTCCTGGAGATACTTCATTTTGCACAACCCCTTTTCTTTATTGAAAGGATTATTCGATTTATACAACCCTTATTAACCTTTTGGTTCCTTATCAAATTTCCTGCCTCCATCTACAAATGTTGGTCATCTTCCAATGGTTGTATGGGGTTTGTTGTGTGTTCATTTTTCTCACTCTTGTTATCATCATTTTAAACTCTATCCACTTTATCCAAGCTCCCGTAATCCTCTAGAATCCTTTTCAGATTTTCAGTTTGCATCAATGATTTTTTTCCTTCTATTTTGGCCTCTTCCAACCCCATAAACTCCCAATAGTCTTCCCTTATAAAAACTCTCCCCATTGGTTTTCATCCTTTACCTTTTGATTGTATGGATGGATTCCATTGATAAGTAACCATCAACTTGTCTTCTCTAAGAGAATTTCCATTTGCCAACCTCAGTATTGGAATATTGTCTTTCATTTCTTTAGAAATGTCCACACTCACACATAATCTAGCATAGCCTATACATATCCTCAAAGTTGTATTTTCATCCATGCATATTGGCTTTCCCAAATAACTTGCTAGCATGCTTAAAACTTTTCTTTTCCAATATCCTAAGGGAATATTATGTATGTTCACCCATAAAGGAATGTTCTTTAATCTAATGTTTTCTAATTCCATACCAGGTTTCCAATTCTGGAGAAACAAAGAAAGTTGTGAAATGTGCCAAGGGCCTTTTTCTATCACCTTTTGAGCTTTCGATTTTGAATTGAAGCTGAATATAATATTATCACTCTCAGTTAAAAATATCTCTTATATGCCTCTACCTTCTTGATTTTTTTGGGTCAATGCTTGTATCACAGGGAAAGCGGGGCATTTATCAATGAAGAATCTTATAATCGCCACTTCCTATGTCTTTGCATCTTCATTAGAATGTCAATACTTGGGACTATCATCAGTTTTCCTTTAAGTTTAACAAGAGGACTATAAAACAAGGAAGAATTTTAGTTATCTACCACTACTTGTGTTGGATCCCGTTTCCGAGTCCCAACATCTTACATTTAATGCTATCACTGCTAACTCCGCTGCTTATACACTCAACATGATCTCTCATAACCACTCTTGAAGCGGAGAGAAAAACGAAAACCAAAACGAGTGCGACGAAACAAATGCGTGAGTCGGGAACAAAATAGTCGAATCGAATACACATGGAAATCGACTACGAAACAAACGAATCACATCAGATACCAAATGAATTCAACTGCAAATAGCAAGAGAACTTGAAAACAAAGTATACAAACGATGGTTTCGAATTGAATTTCAGATTCCGACATCCGAAGCGTGAAAATAGAAAACTTGTCGCGTTGGAAACCCTTATGACTTGACCTATCCGAAAGTCGATATACATTTTTTTCTTCTTATTCATTTCTTTCATCATTTAATCCATCTTATTAAAGAACATGCAAATAATTTCCCTCTTTGGGAAACTTATCCTTCAACTCATACTAATCTTATATTACTTGATTCTTCTTATTCATCATAGTCTTATTCTTTACCATAACAAACTCATACTCATGTCAATCAGTTCATAAATTCATACACAAATTTCTCTTATTCATATACTACTATAAGGAAAATCCGGCAGCAGACGACTGCACTTGCAATTACCCAAACCTGCAATTAACTTGAATACACTTCTATCAATTCCAAACAGTTTCACATACATCAAATCCACCAGACCCTCCGTCCGAGATTTCAGCAGAAACGCAAACTAAATTCTAAACCACTTCGAGTCATTTTCATATCAATTCATATTTCATCATCAACACATTCATCCATATCCACATAAATATATCCCAATTTCATTCAATTACTCAATACAATTTGTATACAAAACCAATATACACCATCCATAGTCAATACATTGATTATCATTCCATAAATCAGGTTCTTACACAAAATCATAATCCAAAAATACATTAAGGACCAAATGCTTACAATACTCTAATGGCATCCCAAGCTATAGACCATTTCCAATAATCCAATAATCCTAAACCAACTACACAAGGTACAAAACATGTACAAATACTAATGTTTTGACGTCTTTCATCCGATCTCCTGCTCGAATACCTGGAGATGGGGATGAAAGGGGGGTGAGCTCAGAAGCTCGTAGATAACATGTTTATTTAACAAATGATAAGCAAAATATTTTCAAACCTTACTTTCAGTTGATCAAAAACATCGAAGATTCATTTTCCAAAAACTTCTTAATTTCCAAATTCTTTCATAAACATTTACAAACTGCTTTCAAAACCATCATCGTTGGAAATCCCAAATTTCTCATTTGTCGAAAATCCAAACCTTTTTACAATTTATGAATATAATTGAAACACATGGATTACCTCACATATAAATGCACCACATTTCAAGTAACATCAAATCCTATAACACATCAAAATGGTTTGGCAAGTCCAATACACATGATGACTACACAATTCCATAAAATGACCTTGTGTAGTCGTACACATAAGGGAGTCCTAAAAGGAACTCCGTGTTACTTGCGGGTAGCCAAGAAAAGGCTTTTCTTGGGTCGACGTGCACGTGACGATTCTTGAGGGACTATGCCGAACCCACATAACATGTAATTCATGCATTGAAAATACTTTGCCCCAAAAAGGCACACTCTTGAAAACTTGATTTCATGAACATGACATATATATGCATTTCTAGCATCACTTCCCATTTTGCACAATTTGTAAAACATAATTCACATAACAATTCTCAATTATTCCAAACAAGGGAATGCATGCCTTAGACAATTGCAAATCATTTAAAAATCATGTCACACAAGTTCACTTATTGAATTTCAATCAATTAAACATAATGAGCTCAAACGAGTATTTCAACTTTATAAAAATCATTTGAAATCCATTGGATAAACAATTCATAATCTTTCCAAAATCATTTGTAAAACAATAGCTTAGAAATTTGAAAACAAACATATTACCCACCTCTTATCCATGCTTGGAGTTGATTAGAGCTTCAATTTGATCTTTGACTCTCTCTCTCTTCCAACTTAAAATCACCTAAGCCATAATCAACCAAATCCAATATCATAACCATCATACTTCTCAAAATTGATTACATAACTTACAAACCCATACTAAATTCATGATAGCTAAACCAAGAACTTCTAAAATCTCCAGCTCATACAATTGGGTATAACCCTTAATACTTCTCATTCAAAATTAAACACAACTCAAGACAAAATCACCAGCATTAACTTAATAATTCACAAGCCCATATCAATCTCAAGCCAAATCAACCCAAAAACTCACTAAAACTCAAAGATCAAAACCATCTCTTACCTTTATCTTCTTCATTTTCGATTCTTGTTTGGCTCAAGATGAAGCTCTCACTTCCTTCCATGTTTTTCCCCCATAAACCAAAGAAAAACCTTGCTTGGAACCTCTAAAAACTAAAACCCTAGCTTCATCTTCCTCCTTCTCCTTCTTCTCCACGATTTCTCCCACTTCTCTCCTCTTTCTTTGTTTTCTTTCTTTCATTTTCGTGAGTCTCTTCTAGAACCAACGACAATCTCCCTTTTTTATATGCCAAGTCATTAAAATGGGTGGTCAAAGACCCAATTGCCCCTCCTCATATGCCTATAAACTTTAATCTTTAAGTTAACTTCCAAAACTGCCCCTGAACATTTCTTTAAGTCATGCTTCGTTTCGGACATGTTTCGCACCATCAATTTCAAGGAATTTGTCAAAACTTCCTTCTAGAGAATTGTTCCTCTATGTCTTAATTTCATAATGCCACAAGAATCATCGAATTTCAAGCACTACATCAAAAATTATAGTCCAAACATGTCGGACATATCATTCTACTAAAACATTTTCTAGCAATTCACTTCCTTCCACAAATTGGCATTCATAAAGGCTAAATTGAAATTTAATTTCTTCATATGACTTGTAGCCCCATGTTTTAATTTTATTTTTCCTTAAGAATCACTTCAATCAGATCTCCACAGATTCTGAATTTCACAAAATACTGAACTATGTTCAGAAACTTTCCTGTCTCACTTTCATTCAAATAATCTTGCTCAATTGATTCTCTAAAAATTCATAATTTCCCATTAAAATGAAATCTATTTTCTTAGGAATCCAACTCTTTGAGAACTAAGTCATTCAGATGTCGGATGGAAAATATATAAGTAAAAAATTTGACAAGATCAGATGAGGAAGGAAAAATAGCAAGATCCGAATGAAACAAATCATTTCGATTATCGTATGATTCAATCAAACTCTTTCAATTTGACTCCAATTGATGAAAATTTTCTTTTAGAGAAGGAAACATGTGTTAGGAATTCAATTCTTCAAGAATCGCCTCACTCCGAGGTCGGATGAGCGAGTTATGATCAAAAGAATAAACCATGTTTAAACTCGAAATTGATTTGAAACTCTTTTGGCACAAACGCCATAACTTTCAATATAGAGATCTTATTGCTTTTGTTATTATATCATTTGAAATTAGACTTCTAGATCTACAACTCTTATGAAGACCATAAAACTAGATTTGGCCTCTAAAATGGTAAAAATCACGTTTTTCTCAAGTTGACCCGTGACTGTCCGTTTAACGGACACATACGGCCCAAAATGTGCCAAACCATCCGAGAATGTTCGTTTAATGGACATCCATGTCTGTCTAATGGACATGAGCAAGGGAAGAGGTCCTTTAGACCTATAGCTGTCTGTTAGAAGGACTTCCATGTCCGTTTAACGGACATGCGTTTCCAAAACCCATTGAAACCTTTTTCCAATGCTTCTTGCATCCAACTAACATCATATACACTTATAATCTTCACATATTTACTTATTCAAAGGCCTAAACACTTCATAATAATTCAAGCAACAAATTCAATTCATGAACTTCTCAAATCTCAACTAAATTTGTTCATCAAAACCACAATTCTCAAACATTCACCAAAGCTGTCACTAATATAAATCTTATATAACATCATAACTTGTATCAACTATAACTCTTAACTCCGAACTCGAAAACTTGCTTACTTGGTATCATTGGAAAGATGGATGAACAAACTACAACTTTGAAGAAGGCAACTTTGGCCAATTCTATTTCAATCATTCCTGAAATTCCCTTGAATCAACATATACATTTAACATTCATCCTAACTTCACTTTCTTCATTACACATCATTTATCTCTTGCTTTTGCATAAGATCTCACATATATCACCATCGTTCATACTAAGGGTTTGTCAACTCACCATCCATACATGATTCACATTCCAATATCATAATCATCCATAACACAAATTTTATACAAAAACACTCATTTACTTTCATTTTCATATTTCAAATTTTCGCTTCAAAGTTCAGGGTCCAACATTTCTAGAATTGCGAAGAATATAGAACCAATATAGGTTTGTGTTAGACTAGCATTGGTTGAGACACTTCAAAATTTTCAAAGTGTCATGAGAATAAAATGAAAAGTTTGAGATTAAATGTGATATACATCATTAGAGATATAAATTAGAGCATCTTTACATAAGAACGATCCAATATTAAAGAGAAAAGAAGGGAATTCCATCAATATTCAAGTGAGGACATCAAGATTTTAATGAGTTCTTTTATTTTGTGTTCTATCTTATTTATTGTTAGTTTTTCTTTATCTTAGTATGAAGATGAACACTAGAACTATTTATTTGAATTGATTCTTTAATTTAATAAAAGACCCATAATTTATTACAAATTATCATGACTACTTATTATGGTTGAATTGAAATATGCTAGCCTCCTTATTCAATTTCAAAAAGAAATTAGATGTAAGAATAGATCATGGTAATAATAATAAAGTTTTATGAAATCATATAAATAATACCATATAAATCTTCTGGGTTAGAGTCAAATATATCAAGGGAATTCAAATAACAAGTTAATGCATAATTAAGGAGTTTGATTAATAATAGATTTCAATTAAGCAACTTAAGCTTAAGGATTGTAATTATTGATAAAAAAATTTATAATGATAATTTAGAGTTTCTACTAATATAAGAAAATAGGGCAAAACATTAAATCAGGAAATTTTTGGTTACTTCAAGCTTGTTTGTTACTTAAGTTTTTTATTTTACATTAGCAATTTTAGTTTATTAATTATTCTTTTTAAGTTAGTCACTCATTTTGTTAGATTACATAATGGAAAGATAGCTAGTAGTTAGGTTGGAATTAAAAACAATTTGACTTGAACTCAGCCTAATCTAGTTCCAACCTTACTTAAATTGAAACAATCATTACTCATAGTGTTTTAAATTTGACTGCTATTAATAGAAGGATTTTGATACATAATTTTGCAAACTATGTTAGACACGAGTAGAATCAATAATAGTAATTGTAATGGATATCTTTTATAATGTTAGATAAATCTAATTATTACTCATAATATTTAAATAATTTCACATTAGAAGAATATATTCTATTAAAATATCTAGATAAAAATAAATAATTTGTGGCATAGAAATAAATATTAAAATGTGTGTTAATCATAATAAATTGAAATGTGTAACTATAGTTAGTTTGATTCACCCGTAAATGCCCATCCATCGTCTTATTTTATCAAGAAATAAATTCAGTTATCCAAGAGTAGAGTTTGTAAGGATACCAATTGTTGGGACCCGACCCGTAGACCGGACCCCAACTGTTGGATCCGAGACCCAACTGCATAAAACTTACCATTACTCTTATCACAACAATTAAATATTCCTCTTAATTTCCAAATTCACCCTTTCAACTATACCTTTTTTTTAATTATCCTTTACATTATGTCATTTTCTTTTATGTCACTATTTCTTCGTCTAAGTCAAATCATGAACATATTTTCACCTCCATTCAATTCACGTACATATCCTCAACCACAATCCTCCTAACTATAATTTCATATATCAAAGTATCAATCACAAATCACACAAACTCATATATCAAAAGCACAATCATATTCAAACAAGGAATGAAACGCCAATATTTTCATAATTTCTCATTTCAATCATCGATAAAGAATTTCACAAATTTCCTTACTTTATCAAAAGCATTTTAAAACATAACTTTAACCATTCGAAAGTCATAATTTCAAACATAAATCATCATTTTTCAACCATTTTAAATAAACAATAATTTATCAAAACCCAATTTTTGCTTTCTTTATTTTTCGAAAACTCAAGTCTAGCTTATAAATCAAAATATAAATATGATACCCACCTCGAATCGATGCTTGAATCTTGTCCTAATCATCAATTTCTCCAATCCTTCATTCTTTCTTCCACTTTAAATTTACCTAAACCAATTCCATCCAAAATTCAATATCATAAAAATCATAAGTACTCAAATTGAGCTTAGGAAACATCAATTCCTCACATATTCAAGCTATTTAAACCTCTAATTTTCAAAATCCCCAATTTCCAAAATTAGCCTAAACCAATTTATCCAAATTCAATACCATAAATCACAATTTCTTCAAAATTGATTTCATATTTCACCAATCCATCATATTTGCCATGATTTTAAGCTATTAATTTCCAAAAACCTCAAACCACAAAATTAGGCATAAACCTTAATTAATCAATTTTCCAAAATTAATCATCATCTAAACATAATCTCTAAAATTAACTTCATAAAACTCAAATCCATAACAATCTAAAGCTAAACCAACCAACATCTCTCTAGAAAATTCAAAACTCAAAGCTTTCTCTCTCTTACCATTTTCTCCACCATTTTCGACATTATTGAGCTCCAAGACAAGCTTTCATCATCTTCCCCCTATTTCCTCTTGGAAACAATGAAAATTCCTAAGAAAAACCCATAAAAACCAAACCTTGCTTCATCTTTCTTCTCCTTCCTTCCATAGCCGATTGTTTCATTCTCTTCTTCTTCTTCTTCATTTCTTCTGCTCTCTTCTTGTTATTTTCGTGAACTTTCTGCTGGTTTATTGGAGTAAAAACGACAGCCCTCATGTGTTTCATTTAATGAATCACAATTTACCATCTTACCCCTCCAATTAAGCCTATTTCCAAGTTTGCCCTTGCACAGGATTTTGAAAAAATGATACATTGCATCCTGATTTTGAGTGGCTATATGATATAATTTGGCTAAACTTTCTTCTAGAGAAATGTTCCTCTCAATCATACGAATCCAAAGCCACTAACTGCGCTCAATTTGGATCAGAAACAAAGAAGTTATAGTCGAAATACTATCGAACCTGCGAAAAATCCAAGACTGAACATTACGCTAATTTAATTCCAGAAATTGACAATCTTAGGGATGAAAGTAAATTTTGATCCCTTCACGAGAGTTGTATCCCTATATCTTAATTTTATTTAGCCTCAAGAATCAACTCAATCGGAGTTGTACAACTCCCGAATTTTGTAAAATACTGAACCATGTTCAGATTATTATCCAACTTATAACCTATAACCAAATCTCTTACTTTGGTTCAATCAATCTCTTTCAATTTAATCTCCTAAAAGTCATAGTTCTTCAAGAAAATGAAATTAATTGTCTTAGGAATCCAACGCTTCAAAAATCAAATCAATCAGATGTCAAACGAAGGAATTATAAGCAAAAGATTACGAAATGGATCGGATTAAAAACAAAGTAGCGGAACTTCAAAACCGAACCTTTCAAAAATCATATCTCTCGATCCTGAACTCGGAATTTGACAAATTTGGTGTCAATAGAAAGATCAAAGGAAGCTCTACAACTTCCCTGAAGAACAGAGAAATCCATTTGGCCTCTAAGGAAGTCAAATTTCCAATCAAAGATTCTGTCCTTATCATTTTTTTCCTAAACAACTTCCAAATTTCGGCCAATCATAACTCTCAATCCCGACATCGAAAAATTGCATACTTTATGGCCACAGAAAGCTTTTAACAAACTCTACGAGTTTCATGTAGATTATTTTCTCAAATTTTGCCTAAATCAAAAAGTCAACTTTTAACCCAAAAAGTCAAACTTCAAACAAAATAATACTTAACTTTGACTGATCATAACTTCCACTTCCGATATCGAAAAATATCAAACTTTATGGCTACGAAAAGCTCTTGACAGGAGCTACAAGTTTTATGAAGATCTTTTTCTCAAATTCTCCCAAAATCAAAAAGTCAACTCTCAAGTCAAACTTTTCTAATTTCACAACTTTTCACACTTTCACTCTTTATTTCTCAATTTCAACTTCTATTACACTATGCATATATATAAAACGCTAATTTTTATATCATTTCTTATTTCTAAATTCTACTGAAAAATCGGGGTCCAACAACAGTAGAGATGTTGTTTTTGGTTGACTTACATACAAATGAGACAATATAATAGTGATGCAGGTTACAGAGAGAATAGGTAAAACTATCACGATAAATTATTAAGTAAATAAAATTTACAGTAAGTATATAGAAAAGAAAAAAAAGAGTTAGTTTTGTAGTAGCTATTCGGTTAGGTAATTACTAGACTGAGTTTGTATAAAAATAGTGATGAGTTGCAATTATCGAGTATGAGTAAATGAACTAATTTTCTGATATAGATTTGTTCATTATATTAGAGCCAAAGTTCTTGAAGTGTGCTAGTAGTTTTCATTCAATCTTTGTTAAATGTCTTCATCAAGGTATGAAGGAGGAGGATTTTGGTTTGAGAACAGAGGATTTTGTTACTTAAAAAATGAATGATTCGTTAATGTTGCAAGGATCTGATCATCCTGGAATGGCGTTGGTAACATCTCCTTTAACGGGTAATAATTACCTTTCATGGAGCAGTATTATAAAGTTAACTCTTAAAGCAAAAATGAAGTTAGGATTCACAGATGGTGGATACAAAATACCACATGGGAATTCATTAGTTTACGATTCATGGTGTAGAGTTGATAGTATGGTGGCATCATGGATACTGAATTTGATTTGTAAAGAGGTCGTCGATGCTTATTTGTATGCATCTGAGCTTTGGAAGGAATTAGGGAAGAGACATGGAGAGTGTAATGGTCCTCTTTGGTATCAGTTACAGAGAGAAATCAATACAATCACACGAGGAAATGTCTGTTGTTAGATACTTTAAAAGATTGAAGAAGCTTTAGGATGAGTTAAGCTGTTTGTTACCAATGCCAACGTGTTCATGTAATCAATGTACATGTGAAATTGGAAAGAAAATGGAGGAGCCAAATTCAGGTCATAAGATGATACAAGTTTTAATGGGATTAAATGAAAGTTACGACCTAGTTAAGAATAATGTTTTGGTGATGGATCCATTACCAATAATTGGCAAAGCATATTCAATTATTTTGACAATGGACAGATAAAAGGAAATTCATATGGCTATAATTGAACCCAGCAATAATAGTTCCATGTTCGCTAGAGGACAAATGAACAAGAATGATAAAGGAGGGAAAGGGAATTATAAATGAAGGGATATAATAGACAAATTTAAATTAAAGTGTGATTTTTGTAAAATGACAGGACATACTAAAGATAGTTGTTTCAAAATCTATGGCTATCTAGATTGTTAAAAGATAAAAAATACAAAACATCAAAGAAAAATTTGGCAGGTATGTGGAAATAGGGAAGAACTGCATACAAAGTCAATTCATAACAATACAAATAACTCGTCGATGAACATTATAGCTTGATTCATAGAAAGATTCATGAAAGGAAAAACAATGTCTAGCGTAAATAGAGGAAACAATGTGAATTTTGCACATTTTAAAGAATTTGTACGTACAATTATATGTCGTTCTTTTAGTTCCCTTGAATTAATTGGAAATGACTCTTAGATAATAGACACTGAAGTTTCAAATTACATATGTATGGATGTAAAAATATGAAAACCGTCAACCCAATCATTCAGCCAACCCTAGTTTATCTACCAGATGGGATTGTTAAGTTTGTTCATCATATTGGTGATATACACTTAACAGATAAACTTACTTTAACCAAAGCTTTACATGTACCAATTTTTCATTTTAACTTGTTATCCGTTAACAGGTTAACAACCATAACATATATCAAATTCATCTTTTATTCCTTTTGTTGACTTCTATAGAACCTAAAGGCTGATAACATAGTAGCTGTTGGAAGAGCAATAGGTAGATTATACATACTCGATCATTCTTCTTTTGATCATCATATCATAAATTCTTACGTTGCAAAAACCAGCTATTTTTCTTGTTCCTTTGTTAATCAAGTTTCTATAGTGGATGGAATAGTGTAGCACAATAGACTTGGACATCCTTCAAACATTGTACCCACTCACATTTGTTCCATGAATAAGATTCATTTTGAATACCCAAATATATGTGATATTTGTCCTATGGAAAAAATTCAACGACATTCTTTTCCCAATGTTGATACACATACAACTAGATGTTTTGAACTCATTTATGTGGATTTATGGGGTCCTTATCATACTTAAAACATCAACGGTTCTAACTTTTTCTTAGCAGATGTACATGGACATTTATACTAAAATACAAATCTCAAGTGCCTTCTATTTTTCAATCTTTCTTTCAAATGACCCAATTCAATCTTAAAATACAAATTGTCTGAAGTGATAATGGTTTAAAGTTTATGAATCAAGATTATTTCTTGTTGTTTACCAATAATGTAGTTATTCATCAACGATCTTGTGTTCATACCCCTCAGATTGTGGTAGAAAGAAAGCATAAACATTTGCTACAAGTAGCAAGAGCTTTGACGTTTTAATCCAAATTGCCAAGTAAGTTTTGGGGAGATTTTATACTTACTGCCACTTGTCTAATCAATCATTTACCATCTATTAGACTTTCTTAGAAAACCACATATGAAATTCTTCTCCATAAAGCACCATCTTATGATCACCTTAGAAGTTTTATATGCCTTTCTTTTGATGCAAACACCTACCCTACAAAACGAACAAAGGTACATAAATGTGTTTTTATTGGATATAATCACGGATAAAAAGCTTATAAACTTTATGATATCCAAAAACTTAAAGTTTTTTTGTCTAGAGATGTTCGATTTCATGACATATTTTTTCTTATCATAAGTTACAAGAACTTTCAGACGCTACTCCTTTACCCAAATGTTTTGATTTCCTTGATTCTCATGTTCCTGATCCTTATGTTCATTCCATTGATTTTCCACCACCTATTACTTCTTTGCCTCCTTCGAATACACCTCCATTAGTAAATGAATCACCAATAATGATCTAAGAACAGTCACATTTACGGATAAGTGACAGAGCTCAAAACCACTTGCATGGTTGAACGATTTTGTTTCAACTAACGTTCATTATGTTCCTTTATCCATAACCTACAAAAACCTTACAATAAATACATTTCCTTATTATCACTCACCTACTCTTTCTACATCATACATATCTTTTTTAACTGCAATGTCTAATCTTCAAGAGCCATTTTCTTTTAATCAAGCTAGAATAAAAAAGCAATTGATTGATGCCATGAATGTGGAGTTAAAGGCACTTAAGGGCAACAACACATGGGAGTTGACAGAGTTACTACTAGGTAAAAAGGCCACCAATTTAAAGTGGATACATAAAATAAAACTCAAACCAGATGGCATAATTGACAAATACAAAGCTAGGTTAGTAGCTAAGGAAATTAATCAGAATGAAGGAGTTGATTTTATGATAGCTTCTCACCAGTTACAAAGGTAGTCGTTGTTCGATTGCTCTTGGCAATTGCAGCAGCTCACTCAAGGCCACTTCATTAACTACATATAAATAATGCCTTTTTTCGTAGATATTTGGATGAAGACCTATACATGGTTCCTACTGAAGAGTATGCTAAAACTAAAAGCATCGAATTTGTAAATTGTTTCGATCCTTATATGGCCTAAAACAAGCATCACGACGATGAATCATGAGCTTACGATAAAATTGCAAACTATTAGGTTCATTCAATCTTCCAATGATCATTTTTTATTTATCGAGAAAACTAATTCTTATTTCCTCAACCTAATTGTTTATGTTGATGATGTTCTTCTCACAGGCTCTTCCGAATTGGAGATATAAAAGGTGAAACAATTTTTGCAAGATCAATTTACTAGCAAGGATTTCGGTCATGCCAAATATATGTTAGGATTGGAGATAGTCAGATCTATGTAGATTTTTGTCAATCAATGCAAATATGCTCTGGACATTCTCAATGATGTCGATTTATTAGGTTCCAAGTCTACAGCTACATCGTTACCAAAGGGGTATAAATTTAGTGTCGACGGATTAACTGATCCCAAGTCCTATAGATGTTTGGTGGGCATATTATTGTATTTGCAATTTTCTTGTCCAGATCTTGTCTATGCAGTTCAACAACTTAGTCAGTTTGTTCAAGCTCCTCGATCATCACATTGGGATGCAACTATGCATGTATTACATTATACTAAAGTTTCTCCTTCAAAACGGATGTTTTTCTCTTCCTGTAACTCTTTCAAAGTTGAAGTCTTTTATGATGTTAATTGGGTCTTAAGTCTTAATACTATATGTTCTCTCACTGGTTTTTGCATTCTTCTTGATGGTCCCCCGATCTTATGAAAAACTAAGAAGCAAACTACTATTTCTCGTTCCTCGGCAAAAGAAGAATATCAAAGCATAGGTGCCACAGTTTGTGAGTTGCAGTGAATTCTTTATCTGTTGCAAGATTTCCAGGTTTTAGTTTTGTTACCAATCTCTTTATGGTGTGATAATCAAGTTGCCATCCATATCACTTCAAATCTTGTTTTTCATTAACACACTAAGCATTTGGAAATTGATTGTCATCTTTTCCGTGACAAATGCAAGCAGGGGTTGATTATTCGATGACATCTTCCTTCGAGATTTCAAGATGCAGATTTGCTTACTAAATCTTTAGCTGCTCCTCTATTACAGCAGTTTCTTTCCAAGTTGGACTTGTGTGATATACATCAAGCTCCAACTTAAGGGGGGGGTGAACAAATAAATATATACTAATATATTTATTCTTTTCACGTGTAAAAGAGTTAGTTGTGTAGTAGTTATTCAGTTAGTCAGTTACTAGATTGAGTTTGTATAACAGTGATGAGTTGAGTTACTAAGAATGAGTAAATGAAGTAATTTTCTAATATCGACTTGTTCAGACCTTGATTACTTTTATGATACTGAAAAATTTTCTCATCACATTTGTTTGTAAAATGATTTTAGTTGATGCAACAGAACAATTCAATCTTTGATCTTTATAGCAAAAAGAAAAAGTATTTAAACATATTCAATCACGAAATATATTTAACTATCTTACTTATTTATAGTTTTTAATTTAAAAGAGTTATTGCTGACTTGAGATTTAACATTTTAATTAGTTACATCCCTAATGTTCACTTTTCATTAATTAGGAGGTCAGCGATATCTTCATCAAGTTAGGATGCATTGAGAACATCATCAATGATGATGATCCTTAACGTTTATTAGTATTTTTATAACAAGAGTTTAACTAGGATAAAGTCATATTTTTTAGGTTCAATCATGTTTTTAAAGTTTAATTTGGGTTTATTAAACTTAAATAGAATTAAGAAAAATTATACTTTTAACTAATTTTAATTTAATTATACATGTGAAACTTGTTTTGTCATGTGGTATAGTGAGATCCACATGTCTAATAAAAAAAATGAACTTATGACACATTATCACTAATGTGAGATGTAATAGATGGAGATATAACTTTGCCAAAATTTCTATGCACTAAAAGTTGAAACTAAATATTAAACATTAAGATTTGTTTTGAATACTTCGAAATGTTATAATCTAAACTATATTTTAATAAAAACGACAATATTAAATTTTCAATTTTTTGCCATTCTTTCATAATAAAGGAAGTTTTAATTTGTTTTATGTCCTTTTTTTTGGTAAATTACAAGACACATCAAGGTATATATGTAGCTTTCTACCAATTTATAACTCCTCACCTTTTTAAATTTGAGTGAAAGTTTCAACTCAGGTCACAAGTTACCAATTGTTCCCTGATTGAGTTGGCATGGAACTTTTAGGTGAATAGAGTTACTTGGTTCAAAAATATATGTAGCACAATATATCAAACAATAATCTTGGGTTGATATCATATACATTTTCAATCAATGTTAAAAAAATAAAACCATCATGTTATTAAAAGTATTATAAATTATTTCAACATGTATGTAATTTGATAGTAGTTTCAAATTTTTAAAACAAAATTTGATAAAGAGAAGAAAATTTGATAAAGGGAAGAGGATAGAAATGCCCCTCCATACTAAATGTATAATGCCTTTCACCGTATGAAAGACAATAAGAATAATAAATATAGATTGTAAATAGATGATTAGCTATTCAAGGCATTAACCACAAGAAATTTGTATTAATGGAGGTCAATTCATATTCATAAACGTTAGCTTGTGGCCATTACATGTTTTGATTGAAAAAGAGTGACATTAATATGATTATGAACACTATGCTTACATATGCAGCATCTATTTAAGAAACCTTTCATAATAACACTTAAAATGTTAGATCATTGGATTCAATATGTTACAACTTTATACTCGTATATAAAACTTGAATTCCCACTGAAAATGTCTGCAAGAATTACATAAAATTTGTTATATTTGATTCTGGAAAGAAGCCACAGAATGCATATTTGCAAATGTACTATATGAGCACTTAAGACTTTGTTCAACTTCAGTGCCATTTCAGTCAATGGTTTGGCATCCAAATCTCACTGGATTTTCACGATTCTTGGATCAATATGTTCCTTTGTTAATCTTCTATAAGATTAGATGAAAAATTCCAGAAATTAGACTCAGTATTTTCCTCAAATCTAAGAGAACCCGGACAAGATTAGAATTAACCCTAGTTTTGACCTCCATGGCTTTCAAATCAAATTTCTCCCAGATTCTTCATCTCCACAACTTGATTAACCACTCATTACAAAGCTTACATAATAACCTACAGAATGGAGAAAACCTCAATTAAATCCAATAACCACAGCTCAAGTTATACCCAAATCAATTGACCTAAAAAACACACCCAAACGACATGTTCCACCCATCCACATCTGCCTCACCCCTATTGCTCTACCGTAGATAATGCCCTCATCCAATGGCCCATATTTAAACTTCAAAGAGCCAGCGATCCGCGTGACAGCCCTCTCAACCAATCACAAATCAACTTTCGGATACCCACTCGTAAACTCTTGACTATATAAACGTTGAGCCTTTTAACTCATTTCCACACCCAAACAAATCTCATCAGCTTACATTCTGGTCTTAAGATCCAAATCCCTTGTATTTTTTTTATATCAATTTCATTCCTCGATCGTGACCCTAACCCTAATTGTCAACTTTTCTTCATTTCCTTGATAATGGCCACCGAGGATCCAATTGTGGCGGTCGAAGCCAATCCGGAGCCAGTCGAAGAGAAGCCGGCCGATGAGAAGCCGTCGACCAAGGCCGGAAAGGCCAAGAAAACCCCCAAGGAACCTAAAGCCAAGAAAGAAGCTGCGCCTAAGAAGCTACGCGGCCGTAGTGCACCTTCTCATCCTCCTTATGAAGAGGTATATCTCTTTAAACTATTTACTATAGATTATGGTACTGCTTGGTTTTAATTTGATCTGATCGGTTTTGCTGTGTTGTTGCAGATGATAAAGGATGCGATTGTCACTTTGAAGGATAAGACTGGATCGAGTCAGTACGCGATTACCAAGTTCATCGAAGAGAAGCACAAGCATTTACCTCCAAGCTTTAAGAAGCTCTTGCTCCACAATTTGAAGAAGCTTGTAGCATCTGGAAAGCTAACCAAGGTTAAGGGCTCATTTAAGCTTCCACCGAAGTCGGTGCCCAAGCCGGCTGCTGCTACTGCTCCGGCCAAGCCGAAGAAGAAACCTACCACCGCGGCGAAGCCTAAGCCTAAGCCCAAGCCTAAGCCCGCCGTCAAGAAGAAAGAGGCCAAGTCGTCGAAGACAACTGTTAAAGCCCCGAGCAAGAGCTCTAAAGCAGTTGCAAAGCCTAAGGCTGCTACAAAGCCGAAACCTGCTGCTAAGCCGAAACCAAAGGCTGCTCCAGCAAAGCCCAAGGCAGCAGCTAAGTCCAAGGTAGCCCCGGCGAAGCCGAAGGCCAAGGAGAGACCTGCCAAGGCTGCGAGGACGTCGACGAGGACTACTCCGGGGAAGAAGGCGCCGGCGCCAAAGACAACCCCGAGAAAGGGCGTGGCAAAGAAAGCTCCGGCGAAGGGCGTGAAGCCTAAGAGCGTAAAGTCGCCAGCGAAGAAGGCAACGGCTAAGAAGGGAAAGAAATGATGAAAGCGAGGAAGAAAAATTAGGGAGTTTTCAGGGTAGTTTTGTAAATTCAGTTGTCTTTAGCGAGTTGCTGGGTGCATGTGAGCCCATTAGGGGAAAAACATGAAATGAGATCTGATTTGTTTTTTCTTTATCAAGCTCTAATTTTTAATATATATGTAGCGTTTCTTGAAACGTTGGGGATTTGATACATCATTATTATTAGTTGCTTCCATGAATTAATGCCTGCTTTTCCCGATTTGTCTGTGTATCTTTTGTAACCGAACGACGGAAATTCTACAAGGCTGAAAATAATCCAAAAAAAAACGAAATTACCCAAAGAGGCCGCTACATATAAGAGGCAAGTGTTCCTTAGTCCTAACACTAACTCAGCAAGGGTTTTCAGGTTATCCTTCTTTCCCCCTAATTTTGTCTTCTTTTTCAATTATTGTATCGATGGCAGATTTGGTTTTATAAGGGAACCCTGTGTTTATTTCATGTTGTTTTCGTTTGATTTTCATCAATCACAGACGCTCGCTCTTTGGCACTTTGCTTTATTACGTTAGACAACTATCTTTTCAATGATATCAAGCTCTCTCTCTACCCCATCTGCCTTATTGTTGCTAACAGAAGAATAAGAGCAGCAGGGACGTCGAAAGGGCATTAGATGCAGTTTTTATTTTACTGCCGAAGTAGGTTTGGGTCCTAACCTAACTTAGGTCCTGTGCTGACAATTTCTGATTTTGGCCCAATTTCTCCCATAATATCGCTGCTCTTGTTTGTAGCATCACTTATAAACTTCTTCGGATATATGATGTTTAATCCCTTCCTATAATAATATATTTCCTGTGAATTTTAAACAGAGTTTTAAGACTTTTCTCTTTACTAGGAAAAGGTTTTAGGAGTCGAGATAGCGCTGAAATAATGCTGAAGGTGTCCGCCATAGATGATTGACGAAACAGATTCTTTCATGACGGATCGAACTTGTAAATTTCCAAGACCTCACAGCATCCTGGTTATATTTGTGATGGGATACCCGCGGAATTTAAATTGGAAGCAAGCATTTGGGATTCTACATTCTTGTCATCATGAATGGTATGGACACCGCTCTGTCTCATTTTGTTTTTATTTAAAACTTGAGTCAGCCTGGCTGAGCATTGGGATTTTGTTTCTCATGATAGCATGGTAGTGATTCGAACTAGCACTAATTCTTTATGTTCATAAATAGGTTACTAGCTCTAGAGCCAACCACAAATTTTGGATATATCTGTATTGTGTTCCATAAAATTCTTTCTTGAAAGCTAGGTTAATGAGAATGCTTACCTTACGCCTTCACTGACGTTTAGTTATATGCATATCAGGAAGTATAATTGATTGCATGTCTCCAAGTGATGCTTCCTCACTCTGATGAAGTTTGTTTCTCTAGAATCTTCAAAGATTGTCCTAAGTTGGGAAAATAAACAAAGGTTTATGCACTATCGCAGAAAAACATTGCATAACGTTCTTAATTATGGGAAATTCTACAATTTCAATTACAAAGAATAACCGAATTTGCAAGATAATGCAGCCTCATGCATGTCAAGTAGAACGGAAAGATGTAGCTAATCATTTGGCCAATCTTGCGTGTCAGTTTTGGGAGTTTGGAAGGCGATTGATATATGGAGAGATTATCTCCTCCAACCCAAAATGTTTGGAACATTCTGTTCGCTGATTTCTGTGAGTTGCAACCTGTGCAAGTGGCTCTTTGTAAATTTTCCAGTTTGCAGTTCATTCCTTTTTGGTACCCTTTACTTTTGGTGAGAGACATGATTTATGTTCTCATGACATATTTACCTTTCCTTTTAAGAAAACGACAAATGTTATACGGGGAGATTACCTAGTTAGCAGCTAATAGTTACTTATTTTGGAAATTATCATGCATTCTTGTTATTTTTAGTTGGCTTTGGTTAGTTTCTTCTAAAACCCTGACACTTGTAAATAGAATTTTAGACTAGCATTTATATGTTAACGTCCAAAATATAAGTGGATGTTATAGTAATAATAGCAATTTGACGTGTTGTTTGGAAAGTTATTTTGATCTATACTGATATTTGGTAGCTCATTATTAATCCATTACGCTGGGAATTTTCCTTTTTGGTTAATGAACTAACGATTCACTTTCTATTTATTAAACCATTAAATAGAGCTCGAAGGTATCTTGATTTTGGATGATTTTTTGTGGTTTCAATGATATCGAGTTAAAACACTAGGAGTGTGCTGCACATTTTAAATTGTCCTGTTATTTTCAAATCTCAGTTAATTCACAAGAGATTGTAAGTAGTAGGGAGTAAGAAGTAACAACTAATGACAAATGACTTGAAAGATTGAATATGACTGATATGTGTTGGTCTATTTTGTTCTGTTTTTTCAATCTGTAATTAGAGACCAAGAGACTGAGGAGAATATTGCCTCTGGTAGATAAAGGATGCGAGGATTTATGCAACAAAATGGTAATTTTCGTGTGTTATAGTGTTCCAACTGTGAGTGATTGCTCCCTTGTGGAAATACCTGTCCAACTAAACGCAAAACAGATAGAAGAAAAGGTTAGATGCAAGTATGGCGAATCTATTGAGGCAGATGCCAGCTTCAAGGAGAGAACTGTGTGATGAAATGGTACAGTATAATGAGTTTTGACGAATGGATGCAAAAATAGATGTAGCTGAAGATGACGAAGAAAATCATGTGAAATGCTTGGCCATACTTGTTGAAGTTATAACTCTTGGAAAAGGTACAGAGGCTGCAAAAAATGATTAATTTTGGTAACAACAAGAGCTGGCATTGCTCACATATATTGTCATTCATATTTGGTATTTTTCTAACCACCGATATCATGAGTTGCTGAGCAGAGCTGCAGAGGTATCTTTCGCATGTAATTAGTGCAATGCATCGTAAATCTGAAAGTTTTAACTTTTTTTTTGTAGTTTCTCTCTGGAGCAATGCTAGAATCTATTCACAAGGTAAGAAGCCGCTCCAAATTCGATAGATGTTTTGCCTCATACTTGAATTTCTATTTTGCTATTTATTATGTTATGTTGTCTTTCTTCTTTATTATGCCTCTGGCTTGAATTACCATCATCTTTCTTGATCATTTGTTTTTCCTATCATTGGTGTCAAATTTTCAGCAGCTGAACAATCTGGAAAGAATGAAAAAAACACAGCTTATCTCTGCCTTTTCTTTAGCCTTTGTCGCATGCTTTGACTTAATCCTCAGCCTTTTTGCCCAAAACTTTCTGATTGTAGTTAGTGGTAATATGTGGGTCTTTTCCTGCTTATTAGTTAATGGTAATATGTGGGTCTTTTCCTGCTGATTATCCACTCCCATTTTCTTCCAACCTGCTTCCTTCCTCTCTTTGCAGCCAGCTCCTTCCCTGCTTCTCTCGGCCTTTGCCTCTCTCCTTTTTCAACCTCATACTTCCAACTCTAATTTGGGTGACCCCCTACCTCTCCTCAGAAGAACTCCATTTCCTTTGGACAATGATCAAGTTCAAGAGGCCATCTTTTGTCCCTCTACCAAGAAGCCAACATTGAGTTGTGAACTCTAAGGTCCTAGCTTCAGACAATCCTTCTCCAATGATTAACAAGCTTACCTGGTGTGGTATTGTTGGTGACTAGGCTTCTTTTGAAAAGTTTAGGTGGATTCCCCTACTACAAACAATGGCGAGCTAACAGTTTCTACCCCAACTGAAATGTTGCAGCAAGAGCCAAAAAATGGTCCTCATTGGAATTTTTTGTGGAAAAAAGGTCAACATTTCCCCAAGTTCAACGCTGTACGGCTACAACCTGGAAAAAGATGGGAACTGAAAACAAATTGGTCAACAATGAGGATGTTTTCATTTTTAGATTCAACTATGAAGCTAGTTTTGACAAAGTTTTGGAAGCAGGGCTTGGAACATTCAAGGCAAACCCCTAATGCTTCAGAAGTGGAAGTCAGGCATGAAGATGGTCAAAACCAAGATGAACATCCTTATATGGATTAATTTTCATGGATTTCCACTAGAATATTGGTCCACTAAGAGGTTTAGTCAATTCCAATCTCTTTGGGCAATCCAATATATCTCGACGAGGAAACCACTAACCTTAAAAGAATTAGATAGCTAGAATATGCATTGAAGTTTGTCTGGAAAGAGAACTATTTGAGAGCACGAAGATGATGAAACTAAATGATGAAGGGAACTTGGTTGAAGACATTGTTAACATCAACTAACAATGGAAACCAAGGAAATATGGACCAACCAAATCGTAGTTGCTAACTGGAAAATTATTTTCCATTGGTGAATAAAAAGAACTAATTAGTACTAAAACACCATAGCTCTATATTGAGGGGAATGGGAATCCCAACACTGAGGACTTGACTCAAATACTAGAAGAGCTAGTTGGAAAGGAGCAAATCCTAAGGAAAAGTTACAAGGTTCTGAACTCCAGTCGTACCAATGACGAAGGAACCCAAATTCCCGAGCAACAAATAATTATAAAGTAGCAAGATGAACTTGGAAGTTATGAAGGCTAACAACTCTAAACTAGAAATTACTGATCAAGCTTAGGAGAATCTTAATTAGCCAAAACATGACCATTCAATCATCTCCTACTCTAGTAAGCCTAGTCTCTTTCACAAGGAAAAAAACTAGTAGGAAGTTGAAGAGGAAAACAAACTCCTTCCCAAACGGATGTACTTCATAGCTTGGAAGATGAGGGGACTAAATGACCCTACTAAACAGAAGGTTCTTTATGATTACTTATCTATTAGGAAATCTAGTTTTGTTGGTCTCATTGAGACCAAAATGGCCATCACTCTCCAAAAGGGGTTGTGGTTTCTTGACTAAAGTTGGAGGACCATCAACAATCATGCTTAGCATTTCAATGGGAGAATATTAATTTCTTTTGATCCAAACCAAATCCCAATCCTTAACAACATGCATATAGACTAGTTCATCCACTATCAAGTATTACTACTGAATTCCATGGTTAAGAAAAGGATCACTGTGTTTTATGCTTCAAATAATGAATCACAAAGGAGAAAGATCTAGAAAGATTCACCTAGACGAAGGAAATTCAACACAATGGCTTCTCATAAGTGACTTTAATTGTAATGTTGAATCTTCAAGAGGATGATGGTCAAAGAAGCTCGTTCCACCAAAGAAATGATGAATTAATGAAGTGCCTAGGCCAAATAGGGACTCCAGATCTCAAATATATTAGGGACCAATTAATTTGGAACAATAAACAACAGGGGAATTAGTTCTTAAGGAAGAAGCTCGATAGAGATTTAGTCAACTTGAGTGACTAAGTTTCCAAACAGTTATGCAAACTTCAACACTCCCGTATACTTTGACCATACACTAACTGAAGTTTTTCCCAACAACCAAGCTTTTAGGAGGCACATTCAATTCAAATTTAACAATTACCTCACTAATATTAAGAGGTTTGAAGAAACTGTATTGAGAGGCCTTAACTCTCCTTCAAGGTTTTGAAGCTTTCGAACTTATGCAGAAGTTAAAAGCTGTTAGAGAGGAACTCTTGAAACAACTTTGAGAGATTTAGCGGCACGTACTTAACTAAAAGTGAAGCTCTTTTTATGCCAAACCTTACACAAGACTAGCTCAAGCTACATCATACAAATGTGAATTTACTACAAGCTAAGGAACTGGCCTTGACTACTTACACAGAGGCATTGGAAGCTCAATCATCCTTGATAAGACAAAATTAAGGCTATGTTTGGTTGGGTGGTTATTAATGAAATGTAATATTATTCCATCGTTTAGAAGGAGGGTTTATAATGGAATGGAATGGAATAGGATGGAAGAGGAGGATTTCATATTACATCCTATTCCATCTAAACTATAGAAATAAGATGGTAATAGAAACACTCAATTTTTTCATAATGCAACACTTGCAAGGAGAAACTAGAATAAAGTAGTCACTCTGTAGAATCAGGAGGAATATTCAGTATTTGCATGAAAGGAACTCAAAGCATTGACGTATGATTTCTTTTAGGGGTCTCTTGTTGTTGATGAACATCGGTGGGAAACTTGCAACGAATAAAGAATTTCATCAACAATTTCTATTGAAACAATTGAAGCTTTGACAAGCTTTCTCTAACTCAAAGATTAAGAAGACCTTGTTCAGCTTAGGACCTAGCAAGGCTCCTAGTCTAGATAGGTTCAATGCTTTCTTCTTTTATAAAACTTCGAATCACACGGTTACTTATATCACTAGAGTTGTTTATAAGTTCTTGAATGAAAAAATTCTTATTGAAATCAAGAACACCTTCATCTGCTTGATTCTCGAAATTTCTAATCCTTGCTCCTTAACTGATTATAGGCCCATTTCTTGTTGCAAAGCTGATTGTTTCCAAGTTGAACTCAGTCCTAAAAGAGATTATTAAGTGAGGGGGGCTTCATTCAACGAAGGTCAATAAGGGATAACATCCTCATTATTAAAGAAATCTTCAAAATTTATCATAGGAGGAAGGAGATAAAGAGTTGTGCATTGAAAGTAGATTTTAATAAGGCTTTTGATTATGTGAAATGGAGAATTCTATTTTACATCATGGAGGCATGGGGCTTCCCTAGGAAATTTTTGAGCTGCATAAGACTGTGTATCCATGGCTTCCTACAAGGTAATCATCAATGAGGAATCTACTCGAGCTTTTGAAGGCTCAAAGGGCCTCAAACAAGGTCATCCCGTCTTACCTAATAAAGAAAATAAACCAGAGAGAAACCAAAACTGTTTCTATTAGTGAATTGAGATGTCTTATACAGAGAAATCCTATATTTTATATACATAAGGCCTAGGACTGTTTAGGCAACTATTCCAGCTATCAAAATATCTTAATTACAGGAAGGAATCAGAGAGAAATCACTACAACTGTGTACACCAAAATACAATCAATTCTAATAACTATGGTAACAACTCTAGTCATCACTCCCCTTTAAGTTGGTGCATAGATATCACACATGCCCAACTTGCAAATAAGATTATGAAACTGTTGGTTGTAGAGTCCTTTGGTGAAGACATTTGCCAATTGTTCATTAGACGCCACATGGGATAAGTGTAAAGAGCCATTTACAAGTTTCTCCTTTATGAAGTGTTAGTCAATTTTTATGTGTTTTGTTCTATCATGCAGAACAGGATTGTGAGCTATGCTAATGGTAGCTTTGTTATCACAGTATAGGGATACCCTTCCTCCATCTGTCAGTTGTAATTCATTCATCAGCTTTCTTACCCATAAGACCTTGAGCCATAACTCTAAATTCAACTTCCTCACTGGATCTAGCAATTACATTATGTTTCTTGCTTCTCCAAGTTACTAGGTCTCCTTCTATGAGCGTACAGTAACCAACGATTTACCTTCTATCATCTGGTGATAGCCCAATTAGCATCTGTAAATGCTTCTATCTTAAGGTGACCATTGGTAGTGAACATAAGGCCTTTTTCTGGTGTAGACTTTAGATAGTGCAAGGTGCGGAATATAACCTGTAAGTGTGATTCTTATGGATTATGCATATACTAACTTACCAGACTAACTACATATGCAATGTGCGGTCTGGTGTGAGAGAGATAGGTAAGTCTCCCAATTAACCGCTAATGCCTTCCCATGTCTACTAATGTACCTGCTCCTGCTTGCAGTCTGTGGTTGTTTTCGATAGGAGATTCAGTTAGTTTACAATTCATCATACCAATTTCTTCCAACAAGTCTAGGACGTATTTTCTCTGTGAGATAAAGATTCCTCTTCCTGATCTAGCGACTTCAACTCCCAAAAAGTATAGCAACTTCCCTAGATCTTTAATTTTAAATTTTTGTGCAAGGAGTTTCTTCAACCTAACCATCTCTTCTGTATCACTTGTGGTTGCCACAATGTCATCAACATTGACAATACGAAGGATGATCTTACCTTGGGAATGCTTGATAAAGTAAAGTATGATCCGCATTACTCTGTTGATAACCAAAGGAAATGATGGCTCAATTGAACTTTTCAAACCATGCTCTGGGTGATTGCTTTAGCCCATACAAGGCCTATTTTAGCCTACAAACCTTCCTTTGTGTCTTCTCATCTTCAAACCCGGGAGGAATCTCCATATACACTTCCTCATCCAGATCTCCCATGAAGGAATGCGTTTTTAACATCAAACTATTATAAGTCCCAATCCAAGTTAGCTGCACAAGAGAGTAGAATTCTTATTGTATTCATCTTAGCAACAACAAAAAAGGTTTCTTGATAGTTCACTCCATATGTTTTAGTAAAGCCCTTAGCCTCCAATCTAGCTATGGCAAAATTTGCATATAATAGTTCTATAAATAGGTTAACCGGTAAGAGTTCTTTTGAGATAGTCTTGGGACTTCAACCAAGGAAGTCTATTGATTTAGTTCCTTTAACACGAACAACATGAGTTAGTGTTGAAGCTGAAAATTTTGCACAACACATAGGAGACATCTTTAATGAGATTATGACGAAAGATAACAACCAACCATTTGTCTTATGAAGAACACGTTGATCAACATCATCTATTGGTGGAATGTAATAAAGGGAATATGGTGATAGTTAGGATTTGTCCATAGCGTTTTTTAAAAGGGAAATATAAGAAACTTCGTTCATGAAATGTTGGACCTTATAAGATCATCAAGTAGATAAGTGTTAATGCTTATGTTTTGGAATTATCAAGTGATTTATGGGAATTAATCCTATCTGTAATGCTGCGGACTTAAAAATTTATCATGAATATGATAATATGCAATTTCCTACTACAATTGTGAGAATTTTCTATCATTCCCAATCTTAAAGAGGAGATAGAGTATGTTTTTGATGAACAAATTGTAGCTACAAGAGATGGAGAATATCAACAATTTCTTGGCAAGTAGAAAGGAAGGCCAATTTCTGACAGTACTTAGATTTTAGAATATGAATTTCAGAAGTTGAGTTTGGACTTATATGATTAGTATTTATCACATTCTATGTCGAAGATGACTTTAGACAAGCTAGGGAGAATTGATAGCAAAGAACTTAAATTCTATAAAAGAAATAAAACAGGAAAAATTAGTCAACCACAAACTTTAATTTGGTAGGACGAGGATTGAGAATCGAGTTAACATCAATGATAAAACTTGAAATTTAGATTATATTAGGATTCCTTATTAGATAGGAAGTAGCAGTAAGTTAAATATGTTATTCTATTTTACATATGTTATCCTAGTTGTTTACGACTTATAAAATTTTTATTAGAATACGATTTAAATTTGTTAGGAACTCTTTCCTACTAGAATAAGGGTTTGTAAAATCTCTCTATAAATATGTGTATATTCAATCCTTCAATGACAAACAATTTGAAATTTTTCTATAATCTTGAGTTTTCTTCTAAGAGTGATTATTAGACTCTAGGAGTGATTCCTAATTTTATACTCTCCATTGTTTGTGTTCTTTACTAAATTCCAGCAAACCTAACATAAATTTCAGCCATATTAGACCCTGAAATTTTAACCTTAAATTTTCAGCAATTAAACTCAGACTCCATCTATACCGAACTGAAATTTTAGTATTCCTAGTCAAAATCCAGCCCTAAAATTTGATATTCCACAAACTTAATATCATTCAATTGTCCTAATTTTATGATTATTAGCTCCTAGTTAATACTTCTTCTATTAGTCCCACATTAGTAACATTTGTCTAGGATGTACCCTATTATTCCTAACTTTATCTTTAGGTGGGGTCTATATTTAGGAAAGAAAAGGAAAGAGAAAATAGTCTAGAAAATTTGTTTGACATCTTTGTTTCACCGTCGTCATATCTACCATCATCCAATCCTAAGGTCGAATCATATAATTCAAGTGGGGAATCTACTCCTATTGAGTCTATATGATGAATGTTAAATTTGATACAGATATTAATATTAATAAAAGATGATTTGGGATGGTGTATTTAAGAAGGTTAGCTAACGGTCCTTATCCAAAGATAGTCCAAGAATTTGCTTTGAATCATCCACCAACAAATGAGATAAGTGAGATATTTGAACCCATGTAACTGAAATGTCTAGTCAAACTAAGACTCAAGATGATGATAGTGAGTTACCTATTGATTTGAGAAAAAGAGCTCTAGTATGTACCACATAGCCTTTGTATCCTTTATCCCACACCATATCTTTCCATAGATTCTTACTCTCCTACAAAACCGTCCTTGTTAGCCTAAATACTATTCCTATACCTAAGACTTTATTTGATGCATTATCAAAAGAAAAATAGAGGAAAGCAATAAGAGTTGAGATGGGTGCATTATAAAAAAAATAAAACCTTGAAGATAGTAGATTTGCCGAAGGGAAATAAACCAATGGTATGTAAATGGGTTTTTACCTTGAAGTATAAGGTTGATGGATCTTTAAAGAGGTATAAGGCGAGACTAGTGGCTAAATGATACATTTAGACATATAGATTGGATTATATTGAGACCTTTGCCCCTAATGCAAAGATGAACACAGTAAGAGTCATTTTATCCTTAATAGCTAACTTTGATTGGCAATTGCGAAAATTTAATGCAAAAAACACATGTCTTTATGATGCTTTGGAAGAAGAAATATATATGGATATTCCTCCTAAATTTGATGATAATATAGTAGACACTAAATATTGCAAGTTAACAAAGACTCTTTATAGTTTGAAGCAATCACCAAGGGCATAGTTTGGTAGATTTGCTAAAGTAATGATCGATATGGAATACAAACAATGCCAAGGTGATTATACATTATTTATTAAACATTTAAATTCAAGGGGAGTTACAACATTGTTAGTTTATGTTGATGATATCATTGTGACTGACAATGATAAAAAGGAGAGACAATCTTTCAAGGAATGTTTAATTCGAGAGTTTGAAATTAAGGAGTTGGAGAGTTAGAGATATTTTCTAAGGATTGAAGTAGCTCATTCCGAATAGGGGATCAACACTTCATAACAAAAATATGTAATTGATCTTCTAAAAGAAACCGGAAGACTAGCTTGTAAACCAACACTAACTCCCATAGATCCCAACTATAAACTTGGTGAAGTTAAAGAAGATTCTTCTGTTGATCGGGAGACGTACCATCATTTAATTACAAAACTCATTTATCTATCACATACAAGGATATAGCATTTCTCGATTAGTATAATAAACTATTTTATGCATTATCGCCATGAAGTTCATCTTTAGGTTGCTTATAGAATTCTAATCTATTTGAAAGGAAGCCCAACGAAAGGAATTCTTTTTAGAAGAAATAACAAGTTAACGCTTGAAGCCTATATTGATATAAGATTATGCAAAGTTTTTTTTTTTGAAAATTAATAGATTTAATTATAAGAAAATATATATAATCTAGAGGACAAAACTAGTATAATCTATAGAATCTAGATTACAGAGAATTATGGTTCCTAGTAATCGTCTACATCTTTAGATCGAGGGAACTTGCGAGACCACTTAGTCCAGTATTACTCCAATCTCCATCTGCTCTTCATGTTACTTCTCAGATTTGCAGCTATTCCTCTGGCTAACATGGCCAATCTGCAATGTAGGAAGATGGCCTGAAAAACCATCTCACTACTTCTACTTTCTTGTTTGAATACTTTGCAATTGCGCTCTTTCCATATGTTACACCAAGGCTGCCCAACTTAACCTTATAGCTTTGAGATCAGACGCATTATGCACTCTAATTTTCCCAACCAATCTATAGTTCACTCCAAGAATCCGTTGTTGGACCATGCTGAGTATATTTTGCAACCGATTCCAGACTTGTCTGGTATACCTGCATCTAATCATGAGTAATCTTACCAATTATTGGATCAACAATTTATCCATTCCGAAAAGTATCCTTAAAGAAATCGATAGGAGGCTTAGGGATTTCTTGTGGAACGGTTCAAACCAAGGTAGAAACAAAGGGAAGATCAGTCGGGACAAAATTTGTAGACCTAAGCAACAGGGGGGATTGGGTATCCATTGTACAAAGATGAATCATAGGGTGAGTGGGGGGCAGAATTTGTGGTGGTTATGCTACAGAGAGGAGGATTTATTGGTGAAATAGATACACAATGTATTCATTAAGCACAAGAGTATCTAGATACTACAGTCAAGGCAGAATATGTCAAGCACTCTTAAAGAAATTCTCGAAACTAGACAATGGATGCAGGTCAGGTGTTCCATAGGATTGGGAATGAAGAAAGCACATCTTTTTGGTATGATAATTGGCATTGTAAAGGTCGTTTATATAAGGTGGAGGAGGTACATGACTTGAAATTAGTGGTGAATCCAACTACCAAAGTAAGAATGCTTAGTCGGAATAATCAGTGGATATGGCCCTTCCACAATAGTAGGAGTGTCAGTCTCATCATGGAAGAGTTGCCTCGATGTCAGGAAGGAGAGCAAGATGAAATTCAGTGGCTAGTAGATAACTCAAGGAAGCTCAACACAAAAGCCTGTAAAACATTGTTACAGGTTACACAGAGCACAAGGTAGGAGTGGGCAGCATTAATATGGGTTAGTAAATCTTAATCCAGCTCACTCATTCATCTTATGGATGGGAAGCAATGGAGGGTTGCTTACAAGGGATAAGATCAGGTTCTCTATTAGCAATTTGAACTGTGAGTTATGTAATGAGGAATTGGAAAGTTTGGAACACGTCATGATTATGCAAAGTTACCAATTGATAGAAGCCTACTTTTAGATATTGTACAATTTGGGTGGCAATATTATAACATGGAGGAGCGAGAAGCAAAATGTTGTGACAAGATTAAGTACAGAGGCAGAATTTAGATCGATGGCATTTAGAACTTGACAATTATCCTTTATGACTTAAGGATGAGGTGAGTTGTTCAATATGGTTGTACTGTGATGATAAATCAGCGCTAAATATTACACATAATCTAGTACAATATGACTAGATAAAACATGTTGAAATTGGTAGGCACCTTATTAAAGAAAAATTAGAAAGTGAGTTAATTTGTATGACTTATATTCCAATTGGAGGACAACTTGTGGATATGCTTACAAAAGGGTTGAGTAAGTATTTAAAAGTATCATTCGCAAGTTAGGAATGGCAGATTCTTATTCACTAACTTGAGGGGGACTGTGAAAAAGAGTGTCAAGTTATACATAATTTGAGAAAAGTCAACTTCTTAGTTGTGGGATTCTAAGAGATTGTTCTCTTTTCCTAGGAAAATATAGAATTCTAGGAGACTATTTTCATTTCCTGGGAGAGTGTATGTTAGGGACGCATTCATTGGCAGAAGTTATGCAAGGCGTGGTCAACAGAACATAGATGGCAACAACATCACAAATGACAACAATAATTTTATATCTGTTATTAATTAAGATATTATTCTGATTGTAATGTTCTGAATTAAGGCCTGAAGTAAAGGCTCCAATTAAGGAGTTATTCCTACTACGAAATCATGTAATCTCTTTATAAGGAGAACATGTTTATGAATAAAACAAGCAGAATTTCATTACAATTCACAAGAGGTCACAGCTCCCTCCAACGAGCTTTCTTTAATACAGTCATATTGTTCTTCAATTCACCATAGGTCGTTCAAGGAAAGGCCGCAACACCAGTTTCAGGAACTTGGATAGCATTGAAGAAGATTACCCCGTCCATCGACTCGTGACATGATCCTACATCGGAACCCATAACAACTTGGTATCAGAGCGCAGTGGCATGGGGGACTCACAGTGGCAAGCAAAAGTTGAGACATTCATGCAGGAGACGCACACAGAAGTGCAACAGATGCAGGAGTCACATATGCGTGTGGAAACTCGGATAGAGGACTTGTCTCGCCAACTAACGGAATTTTTCAAAATCATAGGTAAGAGGACCAGTCAAGAAATAGAAGGAGGAGGAAGTAGTAACAGCCATGCCAATCCTTCAAATCACAGTAATAACATAGTCGAAGGACGCCCAGGAGCCCCAATAGTGCCTCGCTACACCAAGCTAGATTTTCCTTCTTTTGATGGATCTGAAGACCCCTTAGGATGGCTCAATCGTTGTGAACAATTCTTCCACAATCAACGAACTATGGAAGTAGACAAGGTGAGGTTGGTAGCATTTCACATGCTAGGAGAGGCCCAGTTATGGTTCTACAAACTAGAACAAGAACCTGAGATAGATTGGAAAACTTTAAAAGATTATTGCAACCTACGCTTTGGTTCACCATTACGAAGTAACCCCTTGGGAGAGCTAGTAAATTTAAAACAAAATGGTACAGTAGAAGAATACCAGCGTAAGTTCCAATCCTTGTTGGCAAGAGCTACCACTGTTCGGCCGAATCAACAAGTAGATCTCTTCACAGTTGGGTTAATTGACATCATTCGGATGGATGTTGAGTTGCATAACCCTCCCAATCTTGTAACAGCCATGAACCTTGCCCGAGCATATGAGAAGCGCCACCAATTAGAGCGGTTGGGAGATATAAAAAGGGGCATTAACTTGACTTCCAACCAACGATCTACACCTTCCTTGACAGGGCGCACCTTCAAAATTACAAGTGGCCCAACAACTCCAATGCAGAGTAGCTCCAACTTTACTTCCTCTCCCTATATAAAGAAACTAAGACGAGCAGAGATGGCAAAAAGACGAGCGAAAAGCCTATGCTACAATTGTGACGAGCTTTACTCCTTTGGACATCAATGTAAAAAATTATTTTGGTTGGAGGTATCCGAATCTGAGAATTTCGTCGAGGAACCAGGACAACCGGAGCTAGATGAACCTAAGATATCCTTGCATGCAATCACTGGTAAACAAAATGCCCAAACCATGCAGTTGAGAGTTGTTATCAATAATCAACCCCTGCTAGTGTTGGTCGACTCTAGGAGCACCCATAATTTTGTTATTAATATAGCGGCAAACTACCTCGACCTCTCAATCCAACCAAGAACAGGAATGAGTGTATTAGTGGCCAATGGAGAAAAAGTCACAAGCAAGGGCATTTGTCAGACGATAACATTCATAGTTGATTCTAATTATTTTACCGTTGATTTTTTTGTTATTCCCTTGGATGGCTTTGACATTGTTTTGGGAGTCAAATGGTTACAAACATTGGGCCCGATCCTTTGGGACTTCGATGCTCTCACTATGTGTTTCAGGATAGAAGACAAACAAGTGACTCTCCATGGACAACAGAGTGCGCAAGGGCGCCGAATACATACATTACAAGGCACTGCAAATTCTAGAATGATGTTGGAGGGAATTCTAGAGAATTTTGAGGACTTATTTCAAGATCCAGTCGGTTTACCCCCCCTTAGAGCTTGCGACCACCGCATTTGTTTGCTTTCGGGAATAGGGCCAATAGTGGTTCGGCCTTATCGATATCCACACTTGCTGAAGGATGAGATAGAAAACCAATGTCAACAAATGCTTCAACAAGGCATCATTAGACCCAGTCATTCCCCATTTTCTTCACCCGTATTATTGGTTCGCAAGCAAGACGGTACATGGCGCTTTTGTGTTGACTACAGAGAACTCAACACTCGAACAATTAAAGATAAATTTCCCATTACAGTTGTCGAGGAGTTATTAGATGAACTTTATGGAGCAACATATTTTACAAAATTGGATCTTAAATCTGGTTACCATCATATTAGAATGGACCTAAACGATGTCGAAAAAATGACATTCCAAACACATCACTGGCACTTCGAGTTCTTGGTAATGCCATTCGGCCTTACCAATGCACCCTCCACCTTTCAAGCACTCATGAATGAGGTATTCAAAGAACAATTGCGGAAGTTCGTCCCTGTCTTCTTCGATGACATCCTTATCTATAGTAAAACATGGGATGATCATATGATTCACAATCAAATAGTCCTTAACCTGTTACGTGCTCACCATTTATTTCTTAAAAAATCCAGATGTTCATTTGCAAAATCACAGGTTGCATATCTTGGGCATGTCATTTTTGGTCAAGGGGTCTCTGTTGATGTCAACAAAATTCAAGCCATCAAAGATTGGCCAATCCCACAATCTATTAAGGCTCTTCGTGGGTTCTTGGGGCTAGCCGGATACTACCAAAAATTCATCCATAATTATGGAGAAATCGCAGCTCCTTTAACAAATATGCTGAAACAAAATGCCTTCCAATGGAGTGACTCAGCCTTCAGCTCTTTCAATGACTTAAAACGAGCCCTTGCTAGTGCACCAGTCCTTCAATTGCCTAATTTTGATGCAGAATTTGTGATAGAATATGACGCATCTGAAAGCGAGATAGGTGTTGTGCTTCAACAACATAGACATCCTATTGCTTTTTCCAGTCGCAAATTGGCTGAACGGTACTCCAAATTACCGGCATATGAGAGGGAATTGATCGGGTTAGCTAAAGCCGTGCAACATTGGCATGCTTATTTTTGGGGCAGGAGGTTCCTCATCTGCACGGATCATTATAGTATAAAATATTTATTGGAACAACGACTCTCTACTACCCCTCAACAACATTGGGTTAGCAAGGTTCTGGGGTTTGATTTTAAAGTAGAATATAAGGCAGGAAGCTTGAACAAAGCTACCGATGCTCTCTCTCGACGTGATGAAGAAGAAGGTGTCTTTTGCGCCATCTCACAACCCAGAGTTTTATTGTTTGATGCAATTCGTGAGGAAGTTGCTGGGTCTGAAGATCTTAAAGGCTTATATGCTAAAATTCA
>JANJEY010000009.1:27007396-27024953 GCA_024703695.1 Erythroxylum cataractarum
ATTATAGATATATTGAAATAATATAGAGAAACTCTAGTATTCTAACACTAGAGTTATAACATTGGTCCGACCTGCCGGATACCAATATTGGGAGAGAAGATCTGTTTGTTTGCGACAACTAGAGAAGTTAGAGCAACTCACCTTAATGCCACCCAAGATGTCCGATAGGGTAGATGTATTGGAATCCCGAATGGCGAACTTGGAGGCTGGAGTAGAGGATATTCAATCTTCCATGAGAATGGCAATGGTGGAGATGCAGCGAGTATTGCTGCTGGAAATGAGCAAGATGATGGGCAAGAGACCAGAAGAGGGACAGGAGAGTGATACCGCAGGAAAGGGGCCAACGTTGGCGGGTGAAAGAAATACACAACTTCCTCGGCAATCAACTCCGATGGAGCATTCCTACGACACGATGGAGGAATACCGGATGTCAGTACGTAAAGTAGATTTACCAATGTTTGACGGGACTGATCCAGTGTGATGGATTACTAGGGCAAAAGTTTACTTTGAGGTTCATAATACCTCATAACCGGTGAAGGTTAAACTAGCACTTTTTAAGTATGGAAGGATCAACCATACATTGGTTCAACCTTCTAAAGGAGACGACAGAAGAGCTGGACTGGGAAAAATTTAAGAAAGCTCTAGTAGATCGTTATGGAGGAAGACGATTTGATAACCCGTTTGAGGAGTTGTCGGATCTGCGACAAACGGACACTGTTGAAGAATATATTGAAGTCTTCGAGTTCATCTCGTCGTAGGTGGGTCGACTACCGGAGGAGCAATTTATGGGGTACTTCATGAGTGGCTTGCGAGCTGATATTTGAAGGAGAGTACGTACGTTTGGACCTGTGAATAGGTACCAATTGATGAAGACAACGAGGACGGTGGAAGATGAGGTAAACGGTGAGTACGGTGGTGTCGAAGGCTTGGGCTCTCGAACGCGCATATGGACTCCACACAGAGGAAGTCCTTTTAGGGGCAATTTCTAGGTCAACCCAACCCATTGGGAGACGGAGCCTCCAAACCCGACGGGTTGTGGGAGGTATGTGGGCGGCGTTGGGGCAGGAAGAACTCGGGAACCAACCGGGTCTCAACCCGAACCACATGCGCAGCACTGAATGGTCAGTCCACCCATGGCGACGCCCACCAGGCACTCGGAAGGTGATAGGAGGGGACCGACGGAGAGGCATAGGGGATTGTGTCATCTCTTGTACCAAGAGCTCATGGATCGAAAGGCGAAGGGTCTATGTTTCAGGTGTGGGGAGAAGTTTCATCCTCTTCATTAGTGTGCAGAAAAACAACTGAGATTACTGATTTTGGATTACAACGAAACCTTGAATGAGAATGGAGAAATTATCGCATTGGAAACAGAAACTGAGGAGGAGGGTGATATAGCTCTGGAATGCCAAACTATGGGGGTAATTGGAGTGAATGGAGCACTGATACCTGAGACTAAAACTATGCGGGTGGCATGGAACCTACAAGGAGTTTCGATTGTGATTCTAGTGAATAGCGGGGCTAGCCATAACTTCATTTCTTCTGAGCTGGTCAGTGGTTCGGGGTTGACAGTGGGGTCAAGCAAAGTATTAGGAAC
This sequence comes from Erythroxylum cataractarum, assembly GCA_024703695.1. Lineage (NCBI taxonomy): Eukaryota > Viridiplantae > Streptophyta > Magnoliopsida > Malpighiales > Erythroxylaceae > Erythroxylum > Erythroxylum cataractarum. The sequence continues at coordinate 27,008,991 of JANJEY010000009.1, forward strand.
CAAATTGGGAGATGGCCATAGGGTGACTACTCGAGGGAAGTGTTTGGAAATTCCTATTCGGGTGGGAAAAATGGGTTGGAAGATTGATGCTTATGTCCTAGATTTAGAAGGAATGGATGTGATCTTAGGGGTTGCTTGGTTACAAACACTAGGAAAGGTCATGGTGTATTGGAGGGAGATGACCATGAATTCCAACATGAGGGACAAAAGGTATAACTTTGTGGCAATGTAGGCCTCTAGATCACACCGAAGAGAGGCAGTGGATACCACGAAGATTCAGTGTGTTGGCAGGGTCTCCTTGCTATCTTGGGTGGGAGTTTCCTATTGACTGAAGGAATAGCTATAAGGGAGGAGCAACAGATTAAGCTTACCAAAGAAGAGGAAGGGGAGTTGAACCAGGTGTTGAATAATTTTCCAGAACCTAAAAGTGTGTTGGCCAGCAGAACAATACCTACATTTGGGGACTCAACACAGTAACGGTTGGTCAAATGGAAGGGCCAGACAGTGGAACAAGTTACATGGGAGGATGAATATGTGAACTGGAGTCAATTTTCTCACTTCAGCCTTGAGGACAAGGCTGCTCTTTCAGGAGGGGGCAGTAATAGGATCTATGGGGTAGAGAGTGATTTAGACAATGGGAGGAACAATAGAAAAGGGACTAAACCGTTAGTGTGGAAAGTGTATTCCAGAAGGAAGAACAGTGGGCTAGGGGGAAGTTAGTTATCAGCTGATGTGGCAAATTAGTTTGGCATAACATAATGTACCTGGAGAAGAGGGTTTATAAAGGGAGAGAGAGAAGGGAGGAGGGTAGGCAGAAAAGTGAGAATACTTTGTGACAGAAGGATATTGGTACCTTCTGAGGAGCAATTCTGCTCTGGTTAGTGAGAAATATCATACTTCTATACTGTAATGATATATACATTACGATTATATTGAAATAATACAGGAAATCTCTAGTATTCTAAGACTAGAGTTCTAATAGAAGTACTTTACCTTTCCTAGCTCCGTGGTATCAAATCCTTCAAGAGACATTGCTTCAGATTTTTTCTTTCTTCATCATCATTACCTTTCACAATAATATCATCTACATAAACTAATAATGTTGTGGCCCCTCTCCCCCTCACCGCACCACTTATCTCATGAAATCATCACCTTAGCAAACCTCCTAAACCAAGCTCTTGGGGATTGTTTGAGCCCGTAAAGAGCTTTCTTCAGCTTGCATACTATTCCTTCTTTAGATTCAAATCCGGGAGGAACTTCCATGTAAATTTCCTCTTCTAGATCACCATGGAGGACCGCATTCTTAATATCAAATTGCTATAGATTCCACACAAAAATAGCAGCTAATGATAACAGTATTCTTACTGTGTTCATCTTAGCAATAGGAGCAAATGTCTGAAGGTAATCGATGCCATAGGTTTGAGTGAACCCTTTAGTCACCAATCTTGCCTTATATCTTTCCACCGATCCATTAGCCTTGTATTTTATAGTGAAAACCCACCTACACCATCTAGTTTCTTCTCTCTTGGCAATTCCACTAACTCCCATGTCTTGTTCTTCTCAAGGGCCTCCATTTCAGTTTTCATAGCATCCTTCCATTTTTTGTCTCCTAATGCCTCAGTTAGATTTTTCGGTATGGGAATTGTATGGAGATTGGTTAGGAAGGCTCTATGTTTTTGGGACAGGTTCTGGTAAGACATGAAAGAAAATAGTGGGTGTCTTGTGCAGGTTCTTGTTCCTTTCCTAAGTGCAATTGGTAGGTCCTCAGTCCTTGTTTCTTTTGGTTCTTTTGCTGGTTCAAATGATTCAACTCTTGGCTCACAATCTGGTGTGATATTTTCATTTGGAAGTTGAGCAACAACACAAATGGGAGACTGAACTTGTGCTGGTTGAGAGACTGGTACCTTCCTCCTGGAATAAACTTGTAGTGGCTATTTGTCAGTAGGTGTGGCTGACTCAATTGAGGAAGAAGTGGATTTGGGTACAGAAATAGATTTAGGCACCGTTATGTCTTGAGATTGAACAAAATTAGGATCTAGAAGAAACACATCCTTCGCTTTATCTTCACTCAAGATCTCCCCTAAAGATAGGTGTACTGAAAAAAGGATTCATTCTCAACAAAAGTAACATCAACTGAGATAAAAATTTTTAGAAGGTGGATGAAAGCATTTATAATCTTTTTGGGTGGAGGAATATCCAATAAAAATGCATTGAAGAGCTTGTGGATCTAATTTGTTCCCATTGTGAGAATGGATGTCAACAAATGCAACACAACCAAAGATTCTGGGTATCCGATTGTTTGACACAAAATTTGGGAAAAACTTTGTGAGAATGTCAATTAGACTTTTGAACCCAGTACCCGTGTTGGAAGTCTGTTAATGAGATGGGCAGCAGTTAGTACTGCTTCTAGGGCCGTTCTTAATATTTTATAGGCCCTGGACAAAGTAAAAAAAGTTTATATTTTTGCTTATTTTTGGGCCCTCATATAGAATAAAAATAAACAAAATATAGGTCCTTTTTGTTATTGAGGTCAAGAGTAGGCCCTATTTTATTTTATTTTATTTTTTATAAGGATAAAAGTAGGCCCTATTTTATCATTTATAAGGATGGGCCCTGAGTAGGTGCCTACCCTGCCCTTGCCCAGGGCCGACCCTGACCGCTTCACCCCAGTATTGTTTTGGAATATTCTTATAAAATAGCAATGCTCTAGTGATCTCTAGGAGATATCCATTTTTTCTCTCAGCTGCCCCGTTTTGTTGTGGAGTAGTAACACATGATGACTCATGAATAATTCCTGTTTTCTTAAAAAATGAAGAAAGGGTTTGATTGAAATAGTCCTTGGCATTGTTGGATCAAAATCTCTTAATTTTGACATCAAATTGAGTATGAATCATGTTATAGAACTTAAGAAAAACAGTACTAACGTCAAATTTATTTTTCAAGAGGTAAAGCCATGTGACTCGGTTACAATTATTAATAAATGAAACAAACCACCTAGCCCCCGAAACATTTGGAATGTTAGAAGGTCCCCAAATATCACTATGAATGAGAGAAAAAGAAACAAAGGTTTTATTGTTGCTTATTGGAAAGGAAGCACGTTTGTGCTTTGCAAGTTTACAATCTTCACAATGAAAAATTTCAGACATAAGACCTCTAAACAACAAAGGAAATATCAACTTCAGAATTCTAAAAGATGGGTGACCTAAACGACGATGATGAAGCCAAATTTCATCTTGGTTTGACATGACAGATTCAGAAAGAAAGGATGTAGATAAGGATTTTCCAACTTCTGGTTTATTGGGTTGTTTTTTCAAAAAATAGAGACCATCGCTCTGACTAACTCATCCAATCATCTTCTTCGTGCCTAGCTCCTGTTGAGGTTGGCTTTTCAAAGGACTCGACAAATGTTTTTAGTTTCTCCATTTCTTCGGTATGGAACTCAGGAATAGGTTTTTTAGAATTTTCGTCATTAGTTGACGAAGTGCATGTGCTTGATTTCGGTCATTCCCACTGTGATTGGGCTTACCATGAAGTTTCCAGTACTTCTCCCTAGTATGCCGATGCTTTTTACAATATGTACAGAATAGAGAATCTCGATTAAAAGGTTTGGATGAGTCCACTTTAGTAACATCCTTCAATTGTGTGGCCTTGGTAATAAGTGCAGAACCATCTCCTCCTTGAGGTTCAAGCATAACACTTTAACGTCCCTCTTCTGCATGTATAATAGCGATCGTCTCATTCAGAGATGGTAGGTTTTGTTTTTCCACAATTTGCACCCTTACAACATCAAATTTTCACTACAGCGCATTTGGACACATTGATAATGATCCATCTCCTGCCTCAAGTTTTGTAAGAGACTCAAATATTCAGTGACAGTCAGAGTCTCCTGTTTAGCTGCTGAAACTTTCGTCCTAATCTCATAGATTTGTGCAGCATCATTAACTTTGGAATAAGTCCGCCGAATAACTTCCTCTATTTCCTTGGCAGTTCCTAGGAACATACATGTGTCACTAATTTCTAGCAGCATTGAGTTCCATAACCAAGACATAACCATGGAGTCTTGTTCATCCCGTGCAACAAATTTTGGATCATCCTGTGAACGACCAGTACCCAATAAATGGCTCAATTTCCCTCTCCCCTTTAGGAATTTGTGGACCAGTTGTGACCACTTTAAATAGTTCTTCCCATTCAATCAGTATGCAGCTTAAATATTATGTAAATTTTCAAGTATAGCAGCAACAATATTCTCGATAGAGGGGCTGATGATTTCAGCAGAACTACTAGGTGATTATAACATGATTGATTCGGTAAGACTAAGGAAAGGAGCAAAAAAATTTGAGTGATAAGGCTAGGACATTTAGAGGGACAGTGGAGATGAGACTCTCAGTCAGTATGACCAGAGAAAAACATTAGAGTTTTAGGAAAGAGCCAACAGCTCTGATACCATGTAAAATATTAGCAGAGAAGAGATATTTTCATTCTCATAATCGGTAGGTTACAGCTATAGTCAATATATATACAATTGTCTATACTAAATATAGTATCAGATTTTCTAAGATACATGGAAATTTGTATCTTATTCTAATCCTTAGAAATTAGGGATTTATATGATTTCTATAGCTATACAATCTTCTAGATAATGCTACTTGTATGGAATGAAGTTCCAATGGATTTCATTACAAGGCTTCCCAAATCCTAAAGTTATGAAGTTATAATGGTGGTAGTGGATTGGTTGTCGAAATATGCTCATTTTCTACTTCTGAAACACCTATTCACGGCTAAACCAGTGGTTGAAGTGTTCATACGAGATGTGATGAAGCTACATGGTATCCCTAGCTCCATGTTGAGTGATAGAGATCCTCCTTTCACAAGTAATTTCAGGAAGGAATTGTTCAGGTTACAAGGGATAGTATTGAAGATGAGTTCATCCTATCATCCTCAAACGGACGACTAGACGGAAGTGGTTAATAGGTGTTTGGAAACCTACCTTCATTGTTTTGCCTTTGAGCAGCCTAAACACTGGTCTCATTGGTTATCTTGAGCAGAGTATTGGTATAATACTAATTACCATGTTTCAATTGGGAGGACTCATTTTGAAGTTGTATATGGTCGCCTACTGCCATCTATACTGCACTTCTTCCAAGGAGAGACTCAAGTGGAATCAGTAGCACTAGGCTTGGTTGATAGAGATGAGGCTTTACGCTAGCTTAAGCACAATTTACTTCGTGCCTAGTCTTCGATAAAGAAATTTGCAGATGCTCATAGGAGGGAGGTAAAGTACCAGGAAGGAAACTTGGTCTATGTTAAGCTAAGGCCACATAGATAGCTCACCATGGCAAGACGCATCTGTCCTAAGCTGTTTGCAAGGTATTATGACCCTTTTAAAATCATTGGAAATGGTAGGGCATGCTGCTTACAAATTACAACTTCCACCTACAACCGAGGTACATTCAGTTTTCCATGTTTCTCAACTAAAGAGGCGGTGGGTGATCACCCTATTGAGCAAGATCTTCCTCAAGGGTTAGAGGTGGACATTTCTGAAAGGGTTGAGCCAGAAGCAATCCTGGCTTCACGCATCATCAAGTCCAAAGGCAGAAAGATTCAACAATGGCTTATCCGATGGAAGGCTAAGCCAGCAGAGAAAGCAACCTGGGAGGGTACAGATTTCATTAACGGACAATTCTCTTCTATTCACCTTGAGGACAAGGTGCCCATTAAGGAGGAGGGAATTGTCAACACTTTCCTATTAATCAACCCATACAAACTATGCCCATTAAAACCTACACTCGTAGGAACAAATCGGGAAAGGGAGGAGAGTCAGCTGCCATGTATGCAAGTTTGTTAGAAGGTAGTTATGGAGAAAGTGAGAAGAGATATAGCTGAACACTGAGGATAGGGAGGGGTACGGTTTTTGGTAATCATCGTAAGGTTGGTTTAGGCTTGGTTCTACCAGGAGGGGGGACTTGCTCCCGCTTGTTTTTCATCTTCTATACGTATCAATAATACAATCTCTATTGAGGTTCCTATCATATTTGGCTTAGCCGCTAAACTAAACTTGCAATAATTAATTTTGCTGCTACCTGTTGTAAGCTTGTTTCATCTCCTTTGTAGATTCTGAGTTATCATTCCCTTGATGGTAAGTCACCTATTTTAAAGTAGATAGATATGGGTGCTGTATATATGCGTTTCTGTTTATATTGTGTAGACTGAATAATCATAGATGGTAATGCTTGACATATGTGCACGTACCATTATCTAATTTCTAAAGAAATTGTATCATTAAACTTGATTTTGGAGGTGGTTATTACATTATGCAATTATGACTTTGATGCTTAAAAGTTTTTATAATCTCTTTGGAAGATCGTTATAAACATTCTCCACCAGTGCTTCCCACCGGTAAACCTCTCTGTTCTCTATTTGTCACAGAGAAGCAATTTGTATTGTTTGCCAGCTTAATGATGGGGCAATTGCATGGAGTCAAATGAGATGTGCACAAAGAGGTTTTATTATCATTAGTTTCTAAAAATGTTCACTTGAAATTGTCAATTGGAGCTTGAGATTTGCATTAGAACATTCAATTTTTGTTTGTTGGCCTTGCTAGTTCTTTTTACTTTTCTGTTTTTGGTTCATTTTTCAGAAAGTAGTTGCTTTGTCTAGTTTGAGAAATGCCAGAAATAGTGGTTTTAAGAAATATTATTGCACTTTCTCATGTCTGATAGTTTACATTGGTTAGCAATTAATTCTCTGCTTCTTTGATCTCTGATGAATTAAGCCTTCGTTGGCATTGGTTGACTCTTGAGTGCAAAAAGTTGCTCATTCATGCTGTTAGGAGAAGCTTTTGACGTGGCACCTCTTCTCTGCTGTATACCATTTTCCATGTAGTCTACTCCTCCCAGTAATAATTAGTGAATCTGATGAGCCACTGGTTTGAAGTGGTGCTTATTGTCTGACAATTGTAATTGTGCATTTCATTGGCGACCTTGTGATCAGGATATTCCAATTTCTAGTTCTTCATTCATGGCACTATCGATCATGTTGATCAATAAGAATAAGTGGGTAAATCCTGCGTAAATCGTGTTCTGATCATTCCAAAAAATACATTTATTTACACATAAATCCTTATCTTGATATTGCTCAAGAAGATAAGATAATCATCGGCCATGATAAATCCTTGGTGTGTTACTGTTTATTGCAGGACAGATATTCCTGCTTTTGGCTACGTATATTTTTGTGGAGATGAATTGTCTTGAGATACTTTCAGCACCTCGACAGTTGTTTAACTTATTTATCTTACTGTAAAGTTATGATTAACTTGTTGGATTGTCCGGTTGAAACTATAAGTTTGTCAGATTCTCTTTTCAATCACTTGAGCAGCTGCAAAATGGGGGATCCCATAATTGTCTTCTATGGTTTGGTTTCTTTGGTTACTGAAACTCTACGTATAGCTCACAGAGAGACAAAAAAGAACAGGTAGGGAGGGTGTACATGGAAGATCGAGCATGGATTTCTTTACATCCTATGTAAAATGTTCAGCGGTGTCAAACTTTGTTCAGAATTCACTATCAACTTTTTCAGCCTCTATCTTTTGGTCCACGGATCCTGAGAAGCTTGGAGTTTCATCTGCCATTGAGTTCTACTTCATATTTTGACCTCTCAACTTTGTGGATAGAATTCTTCAACTCCTTTTGAATGTTTAGCCTTGATGGTGACAGTACAATATCTTTCCAAATTGAACCAGCTGCACAAGCTGGATTTGGACTCTTGTAAAGTTCATAAATTGACTCTGCTTCCTCGTTCAAGCAACCAACTCTTTTTAAACAGTCTATTTCATCAGGGTCAACCAGCAGAGTTTTGTCTCTCTCCTTCCATCCTATCAACTTCGCAATCATTATTTTGTTAGTCTCATTGAAACATTTTCAACAACTTCCAAGTACAATATCTTTTCACAGGTCTAGATCTCATAGCATGGATATTTCTTCTCAAGTTCTTAGTTGTTCTACGTTAATCTTATTCCTTCATTACATGTTTTTATTAAGAACGTGAAGAGTATGCTAGAGGTTCTGCATTTGAGGTAGCTGAGTTGAGGAAACTGCAATTGTTTTCTTTTAATTAGGATTCAAAACCTATAAGCTACGTGGATTAAACCTTGCTAAATCTAGTAAAGAATTATTTTGGAAATTAGTTTAGTGGGTTATGTTAATCTATTTCAACTTCAGGTGAAATTGACTACTAAGAGATCTATTAGCAGGATTTAATGTTTACTGAAGCTACAATAGAAGAACGAAGTTTGAGGAACATATTGTACCTTAGGTGCGCCTTCCAAGGCATTGGTGCAATATAACCTAGCGTTGTCCACCAGTTGGCAGTAGGTCAAAAATGCATTTGCAAATCTCTTGTGGGACTTCAATTGTGACCTTACCCTCACAGCTCTTCTGCACATTATGGCTCTCCTGTAACAATGTCCAAATATTGCAAATCAGTATCTTGGGAAGAAAGAGCTTTCTTGATGTTGTTAGCAATTGAAGCTAGAACATTTAGGGTAGTCTTAAAGTCTCTCACTCACCTTATGCCTCTGACCACAGCTAAATAAGCATCACAAACAACCCCAACCAGTTCTATTCTATATGGTTTTCTCTTTTTGCTTCCCTCTTCTTGTGGCTGTTCTTTGTCAATTTGCTCTCAATAGTTCTCACTTATAGTTCCATCATCAATGACCTTGTAACCAGCTCCCATGCGATATCTTCGGCGATGGACATTTCTGGCCATTGTTATGGTTTGCACAACAAATGGTGCCCAGGAGAGTGTGCCATCCATAATCACATCTCGCCCTTCATTCAATGCTGTCACTAAAAGAGATGATGCTGCATCTGTGGATGATTGATGAACCTGTTTGAAAGTACTTGTGTTAGCATCTTATACTCTTTGCAGACCCTTGAAATTTCAGGAAGGAGACCATATTGAGTAATAGATGAACATCTATATCCATAGGAGACAAACGTGCCATAGGAGAAATTTTTAACTAATAAAGTTAGACAAGTTTCCTTGGAAGGACATCTTGTCAACTAGAAGAAGATGAAACATATTCTTGATTTGGAAGTGAATTCTGTTATCTCTACCTAGAATATGAGCAGTTCATAGGGTTCTTTCAAATATATACATTATTTTGATTATTTAACTTTGCATTTGCTAGAGTATTAGCTATATTGATGCATGGTGCTAATAGGTTCACTAGCTAAGAAAGACTGTAAAGACCAAAGAACGGTAGAAGAGTCATTTTATCCTACCAGTTCAGCGGTTCGGATCATGTCAACATGTCCTTTTGAGCTAAGGGCTTTGTAGATGACATCTGATTCTTTGAAAGCATCTGCTTCAATAATGACTGCATTTCCTGCTGCTCCTGCCCAGAATGGTCTGTTTCATAATGCATACAAAACCACAGCAACAAATTGTTAGTTCAAACTAACTTTCCTTTGCGTTGCTGATTGTTCCAATAATGGATGTTTAGGAACCATGTTCTTACTCTTTGATGATGTCCTTAAGAACAGTACTTTTTCCTGCTCCCATGCCACCTCCCATGAAGAGAAGGACTGGACTTCTGTCACTATGTGCCATTGGAGCCATCACTTCTGTACATCGAGAGTCATCAGTTGATACCAGCCCCATCGCCTTCATTTCTTCCACTAATGTATTGAATACTCTAGCTACCTTCAAGTTCTTTGTTACTCTCTCAAATCTCTGTTCCCTAAATGATAAGCACAAGAACCATGCCTTTTCTTGTTACAAATTGTAACTAGGGTATTCTAAGCTACTAAAGGAGAAGTATAATTAGATATTGAGGGATTAGCTTAGAGATTAGTATTCCCTTCAATTGTTATACGAGTGGAATCAAGTTTGTATGAGCATAGATGTCAGTAGTAAAGATGCTTGTTAAAACTGAAAGTCTGTTTACTCCAATACTTGATGATCACAACAATAGGCACCTAGTCGCTGCCATGACAATGTGCTTGAGCTTCTTTTTAGGCTCTGCATCCGCACTTAAAACCTGACATTGAATGAGAGAGATGCAATGTATAAGCAATTCTGGATAGCTTGATGAATAAATCCCCATCTACGACACCTAAAGCCAAGGAAAGAGATTGAAGATTTTGTTCAAGAATATATCTTGATTTTTGTACCTGAGAAATCAGCAGATCTGCGTGACTCCAATGAAATGCGAAATAACTAAGAATACATCTTTCAAACTCCTCTACAAGCTTTACAAAGAGTGAATCTGCATTAGGTTCCTCAGCAAAGAATGAAAACATATTTTCTTCGCACCCTTCACATTTTTTGATGTACTCAGCTGCCAACTTGTTAAGCTGTGGACATTGTCTCTTGTCGACTATTCCCATTTGCCTAGCTACGCTCATGATTAAGCCAGAAAACATGTACGTATTAATGACAAATTAGTTGTAATGCGATCATGAAAAATCTCTTAACGTAAAAAGGATGTTATTGAATGAAACAAAAGCATATTGTAAAAAAAAAAAAAACCTCATGCATACTACGATACATTACCTACATAATGAGGGAACCCTTCAAGCTTTTCAGCTTGAACTCTTCGGGAGGGTCTTAATCGTGGGATAATCTTTTGATGCCCTGCCTTTTTGATACGGTAACGTACTGCTGCTACTATGATTATACCAAATGAGGAGGCGACAAGGATCTATGTGAAAGTTAGCTTATTGTTAATTACGATCTAAAGAGAAGAGAAATTCAATGATGAACGGAACAATACACTCAATCTATAAGAAAACAAGGTGATGAGATTTGTTTCTTCATGCTTACCTTTTTGCATGTTTCAGAACTCCAGGAAGAATTTTCAGATGTATTGAATGTTGGGGACATGGGAACCAAGTTTGCCATTACTCTTTCTTCGTAGTTGCATGTTATTCGTTATATTTGTTTTGGGACTCCAATCAAATAATGACATATGTAGTTAGCTAACTGATTTTTGACCATGTGTAGTACTTAGATCTCGGTTCCTAGACATGGTATAAATGACCTCACTCCATTATATTTTGTCACATAATTCCTAAGATGAATTAGAATTTGTAAAGATGGTAGGAAGAGATGTATCACCTGATGTTTGTAAAATCTGTCATTTTGGTCCACTATCCAAGGATGAAAATAACCAATGAACTTGTTACCAGAGTTGCTAACTCAAAAGAACGACTGGAATGTGAGAGCCAAATTGTTGGTGACTAAAATAACTTTTGCAGCTCAAATTGTAATATGAATTTGCTTGGTATTGATGCATTGGAAAAGATAAACAAATACAATTTCAATTCAAGAATTGTAAGTTGAAAATTCTTAAAAAGAACATAAATTTTATTGATGAATAGTTATGTTAGTTTCTCTCAAAAGTTTTACATTAATCCTTATTCATCTTAGGAAGAGTTCTAGACAGATAGAAAGCTCTAATTCATCTTAGGAAGAGTTCTAGACAAAAAAGAAAGGTTCTAAATAAAATAGGAAAGGAATGTTGGATAAGATGTAATCACGTGTTGTTGAATGTCCTACTCTGTCTAAGGATTCAAATGCCTTATCATTCACCTCCACATGTTAAAGAAATCATCCTCGAGTTATTGCTTGCTTATCCGAGCTCTATTTCATGGAAGTAAGGTGAAAATTCAATAACATTGAAGGTTGGAGAGATGTTATTCATCTATAGAGGTAGTTAATAATATAGGCATTGTCATTAATTTCCTTTTAATTCTGAATGGACCATAATTCTTTTGTTGTAGTTTACGATGACTTCTGATAGTTCCTTTTTTGCTAAGGAAAACCATAACTTCGTCTTCAACATTAAACACTTGAGCTCTCCTATATGGATCAACTTTAGCCTTCTTATTAGCTCTTTCAATCTTCTTCTTTACCTCCACTTGAATCTCTTGTGCCTCTTTAGCTAACTTTGCAGCACTAAGAGAAACGTTAGAAGATTTAGGCAATTTAACAAGATTAAGAGTATAATCTACCTTGGTGTAAACCACAACAGTTGGCAATCAACTAATGATACTATAAACTACATTGTTGTAGGCAAATTCTGCTTGTGTAATTAATAAATCTCAACTTTTTTGTTTTTTTCCCGACATATGCATCTTATTAAATTAGTCAAAGTCTTGTTCACAACCTCTATCTAGCCATTATACTTAAGAAAATAATCAAATAAGCCCCATAAGGTCCTCCAAAAATACTCAAAAACTTGGTGTCACAATTAGAAGTAATAGATTTAGGAACATTATGAAGTCACACCATTTCTCTAAAAACTAGCTTGGCAATTGCTGTTGCATTCGTCGTCTTCTTACAAGGGATAAAATGTGTCATTTTAGAAAACTTGTCCAGAATCACAAAGATATAATCTATACCTTTTTATATTCTTGGAAGGCCCAATATGAAATATATAAACAAATCCTCCTAAATAGCATTAGAAACTAGCAATAGTATATACAAACTAACATTTAAAGCATGCCCCTCGTGAGCTTAGAAAACTTGACACCTCTCTATAATAGTAACAATTTTTCTCCTCATCTTCGACTAATAGTGTCTCTTTCTTACCTCTTTAAGAGCCTAGTCTCTACCAAGGTGACCAACTAAGCCTCCCCCATACAATTCTCTAATTACCTTCTTCTTAAGTGAAGTTTCTAAAAGACAAAGTTGATTTCATTTTATAAAAAATCTATCATGTACATGGAAATAATTATAAGACTTGTTCATCAAACACTAGTTCTATATCTCCCCAAAATCTCCATCACTCTCATATAACTCCTTTAAAGGCTCAAGACCTTAAATCTCCATACTCAAGATCTTCACTATATCAACCCTTCTACTTATTGCATCATCAATCACTTTATTCTTCCTTATCATGTGTATCAATTCATATGGGAATTTATCAATAAAAATTGCCCTTCTAGGATGCGTCTTTGTTCTCAATTGCCTTTGACTTCCCAAATACTTCAAAGCTTGATGATCAATGTATAAACTCAACTATTTCCTAATTAAATAATGTTCTTAAATCATCAACACTCTTATAATAGCATAAAATTCTTTATCATAAGTAGATCACTTTTGTTTAGTATCACATAATTTTTTGCTAAAGAAGGGTATTGTCTTTTTCTCTTGAGATAACACGGCTTCAATTCCAACTCCATTAGCTTTACATTCTACTTTCTCATTCAAGATTTTGTTCTCCTTTGGACTTGTATGGTAGTGAGGTAAGTTAGGGAAACTAGCCCTAAGAACCAAATCAATATGGTGTTGGATATCTCTTACTAGAGTCAATCCATTAGGTAGCTCATACGATATGACATCTTAAATTCTTCTAAAATTGGCTCCACTTTTAAATGAATCTCAGTTTTTCTCTTTTCACTCTCTTCTTACCCTTTTGCTATCAACAAGTGTCCCTCACTTATATCTTTCATCTGGCTATCAAAACTTCCCTTATTATTTTTCAATTCAAATAATAGCTTCTTTGTCCCATTAGGTTTCACCACTCTCTTTTCACCTATTGTTAAACCTATACTTCACACCGTTCTTCAAAAATTGATATCTATTCTCCCTTCCCAAGTGATGTGTATCAATATTATATTTCCATGATCCACCCAAAAACATTTGACATACATTCATATCAATAACAACACAATAATGTTCATCAAGACATTCACCAGTAGAAAATGAAACTTTATCCCTTTCTATGACACGAATATCATCAATGATAACAATCCATGCAATGTTGTAATGTTCAAGGTGAGGCTCAGTCAGTAAATTCAACTTCCTAACCATTGATTTATTGATGATATTCTCTTAGCTACCTTTATCAATAATCAAATCACAAATATTTTCTTGTACCATGCCTTTAGTGCGAAATAATTGGTCTCATTGCCAATCTTTATGTCCCTTTTTAAAAATCATTAATCTCCGAATAACTTTAGTAGAATCATCTTCTTCTTTAAGATATTCATAATCTTCCCCACTTGATCTACACTAGGCTTATAAGTACTGTTTTGTAGACCTTCAATACCATATTGATTATAGATATTGATTCGTACCCATATTTTCACTGTACCAACTAGTACCTGAGATATTAGTGTATTACCAAACAAATTCACAAATTTAACAAATAAAGACTAAATTAAAAAATTACCTACCCTAGCTTTGTCCTCACCCTCTTACACTCATAAAAAAACCCAACTACTACACTATAGAAGAGAAAAGAGTGAAGATATAACATCACTAAAGATAAGACACAACTAACATAGAAGAGAGAAGAGCCAACCATTAGCTACCAACCATCAACCACCAGCATCTCTAGAGTCCAGATCTCCATCATCGTATTTCCAACAGTTTTACCTCTAGTTCCTCTTATTTGTCCTCCCTTGTATCTCCTGCTCCTTAAATCTACCCTTCCTAGCTGCATTGCTAGTCATCAGATTTGCTACCGTGTTATGCCACTCATCGCCTTATCGCCAGCCCTTAATACCACCATCAACTATTGTCACTATTGCCTGACACATTATATCTCAACTTTGTATATATGCATCACTCAATATTTGCATCACTCACTATTATACTCTTATAGGTTTAAGATAATGCCTCTAACGTGAAACAATTATTCTCATTGTCAATCTTTATTCTTATTTTAGAAATTATTAATCTCCTAATAACTTCAAGAAAGCTATCTTATTATGCCTTAGGTATTCAAAATCTTCCCCATTGATCTACACTAGGCTTATAAGTATTGTTTTGTAAACTGATTGGTACCTATATTTTCACTAGGTACTGATTAGTACCTGAGATACTAGTATATTACTAAAAAAATTTGTAAATTAAACATAAAAGATCAAATAAAAAAATTATCAACCTTAGCTTTGTTCTCACCCTCTTACACTCGGAGACAAACCCAAGTCCCACATTGTAGAAGAGAGAAGATTGAAGATAGAATATACAACCACCATTAAAAAAGAGAAGATCCAGCCTTTAACCACTAACCACTAGCCATCAGTGTCTCTAAAGTCCAAAACCTTCATCATCATGTTTCTAATGGTCTAACCTCCAGTTTCTCCAATCTACCCTGCTCAACATCTCCAGCTTCTCAGATCTTCCATCCCCTCATTAAATTTTTAGTTGATTCAAACTAATCTATCTTCTCCAAGTCTCCACTCTCCACTCTCTACCATGTTATTTAAATACAATTTTTTTATATAAAATAAAACTTGTTATGGTATTTCTTTTTTAAAATAAATATTTTATTTTTTTGTAATCTAACTATTAAATTAGAATATAAGACTTATCTAAAATATAAAAATTAATACTAAATAAATAAAATTTATTTACAGGCATAAATATTTAAGAAAATATTAAATATTAAGAAATATAAGTAATTGATATCTATATATTAATTAAATAATAATTTGAAAAATCTTAACATACTTATATTAAAAAATTAGATGATTTACATGTTTTGTTTACTTAAATTAAAGATTTAATATTAATTTTTTTTGAAAAATCAGAAGAATAGATTGAAATAACAGGATATGTACAGAAAGTTCAATTACAAGTGCCACTAAAGACACAGCTAGTGAAAGGCAAAAGACTCAGTTCCATCGAGAAAGTATAGGTGGACAAAAGCTAAGGGAGGACTAAAGCATAGGTAACCAAGCAGCTCACCTAGACACATACCAAATCCGAAACAAACTAGACCAAGAAAAGTATTACAACCTAAAGAAAGCCTGCCTAATATATATATATATAAGGAGGAACCCAACCAGAAGATCGAAAGCATATGAAAGCCAAGGGACGCTGCTGTCCAATGATAAGGAGCAGAACCACCAAAGGACAAGGCGCACATAGCCTTGCCCATGAGCCTCTGCAGACGAAACCTGCAAGTGGACTGAACTATAACCTGCAAAAGAAAGGGAAACAAAC
>JANJEY010000009.1:27101508-27116051 GCA_024703695.1 Erythroxylum cataractarum
GATAGGATGAAGAGTTATGTTGATGCTCACCGAAAGGAGATGGAGTATGAAGTCGGTGAGAAAGTGTTCCTTAAGACATCTCCTTGAAAAGGAGTGATGAGATTTGGCAAGCAGGGTAAGTTGAGTCCAAGGTATGTGGGTCCTCATGAGATCCTTGAGAGGATCGGACCACTCGCCTACAGATTAGCGTTACCTCCGGAATTGGCACAGATTTATGACGTTTTTCATGTGTCTCTGTTGAGGAGGTATAGATTGGATCCTTCTCACATCATTTAGACTAGTGAGTTACAGTTGCGGGATGATCTGAGTTATGAGGAGCAACCAGTGGAAATCTTGGATACCAAGGAAAAAGTCCTCAGGAACAAGACGGTGCAGCTAGTTAAAGTCTTGTGGAGGAACCATTCGGTTGAGGAGGCTACATGGGAGCCCTTGGAAGCTATGAAGGAGAAGTATCCGTATCTCTTTGATGATTCAGGTAAATTTCAAGGACGAAATTTCTTTTAAGAGGGGGAGAAATGTTGGACCCCGAAATTTTTTTTATGATGATATTAAGTATGAATTGTGTTAATTATGTGATTATGCTTTAGGTTGCTTAATTTGGGAGCATTAGTGGATAAGTACGGGTTATTTGCGTTTAATGTGGTATAAATTAGAATTGTAGGGTAAAAGTGTATGAGGGCATTTTTGGAAAGTTACTTGAGTTAGTGTAACACCCCACTCCCGCATGACCCGAACCCGACATCGATGGTGACATCCGAGTTCGTGCCCTAAGAGGGTGGCGTGCTACATCACTCAGTCAAAACTCGGTGTAAATTTTTTTTTCTTTAACACAAACCCACACATTTATGCGGAAAACAATTCACTGGCCTCGGGACCCTTTTTATAAATACAATATTATTAATACTAAAATTTCAGAAAAATAAAATACACTATTGCAGACGTGCACTGATCCCGACCCTTTCTCTATTTCATTAACCAGCAGATGTCATATGCCCGTTGCCTAACGGGGTATTCTTCTGAGTCCTGAAAAATAATTGCAAATTTTGGGTGAGTTTTGCGAATTCAGTGAGGAACCATCATCAATGGTTCACTCAATTCATGCAATACAATAATTCACATATTACATATTTTCACATTGTTGCATAATTAAGCACATTTCCCAATTGCACTTGAACATAATCAATGTGCCGCATTCCATTTGCTTAAATATCGATACCCAATTGAATTTATAAAACATTCCAAACACAAGATGGTTGTTGCCCAATTCACACTCAGAAATACACAGAATCACAAAGCAGTTAGCCTTCCATTCATTCAATGAAATACAATCCAATGCATATGTAATGCACATGTGATCCTTTCCAATTTATTACGGTGTTGTGATCGAGTGCCTAACTGTCCCAATATGGGCGCATTAACCGGTGAGCCTTAGGCTCTGAACTGTCCCAATATGGGCGCATTAATCATTGAGCCAAAGGCTCTGGGTCACTGTGGGGCTCGAGGCCCAATATAAACGTTGAGCTTGTAGCTCTCGGTGGCTGTTCCGGTCACAACTCTTATTAACTGATCATGCATTTATGCATGGAATGCATGTGTCACAATTGAATGCATGTACAATCATGTGCATTTACAAAAATTACAATTTATGCAAATATGAAAGTCATATTAAGCATGACTGTGCTGAGATACATTTTCACACTTGCAACCCATTCCAAATTACCATTTTACCCTTCCCATCGGTGATGAGATGTTACAATTTATATATGTTGGACATTAATGACACATTGGACAAAAATATCCTTAAAGTAATTACTTAGCTATAATAATAATAATAAGAGGAAGAAGAAGAAAAAGAAGAATTGGAATCAAAATTTTAACACCACGACATCCCTAGAAAATCTGGAATCTATATGCATATATAAACATAATGTAAGAATATGAAATTACAATATATGTACCTTGCAAATGTTCCTCCTTTCTTGAATCTTCTACTTGTTTGGTTATAACAAACAACAAACACCTTCAACAACTAGTGAACAACACACAAAGATGAAGAAAAATGAGTGTAAGGGTGGTTAGAGTACTAAATAAGATGAATTCAAGTAGATACTCAATTGAGAGTTAGATCATAAACAAGTTACATGAAATTAAACTCATGCAATAATTGCATAAAATTGCATGAACAAACTTCAATATTACTCCTCTCAACCTCCAAAACTCTTCTAGACCCTTATCCTCTCAATTGAGTGTGTTTTAGCTTAATTTTGTGTTTATATAATTGAACTCACTTATGTTCTTCACTTATGTACCACATGCCATAAAGTAGGTCACGATCATGACTTTCTTACAATGACAGCCATGTACACTTTGTATTTCATCTGATTTTTTATGTGTTTGACTCCTAAATTTTCAATTATTTTGGGTACTTGAATTAACTCTTCATCCAAGAAAGATTTGGCTGAGTTGGACCTTAATGAGATAGTAGCTACAAATAGAAGAATATGACACGATCGGATAAAGGTAAGAGATTAACCTTGAAAGTTCACTATTATAGTAAAATAGTTATTTGGAGATGAGACTCGTGGTAGGCAGATTACGGGGACTGAAGGATTTGCATACTGGTAGGGTATATGAGCAAGGACTTCTACAGTAACTAGAAATGATGTGAGTCGGTTTTTGTAGCTTATCAAATACTCACAGATCTGGACTCCATCAGGTTTACCCTTTATTTTTTAATTATTATTTATGTATTTAGTGTAAAAGTTATATATATATAATTATTTTTAATAATTTACTGTGCTAATTTTATCTCTGTTACCTGCATCATTCATATATTGTCTTATTTACATATGGGTCTATCAGAAACAACCTCTCTATTATGTAAAGATAAGGCTGTGTAATATCAGATCTCTTCAGACCTCACTTCATTGTGAGATTTCGGACTGGGTGATGATGATGATGATATGTAATTTATATGAATTATTTATTAGAAAAATTAGAACTACTTTATTAAGCACTTACCAGTTTTGAATTCTAAGGCCAAAGGTGTGATTTGAGTCTTAATATTTCACAAAAAATCGAAGCTCCTATCATTATCGTTTGTACTAGTATTGAAATTCTAAGGCCAAAGTGTGATTTGTGTCTTAATATTTCCCAGAAGGTAAGCTCCTATTATTATCATTAGTACCACTTTGTACGCTAATAATAATAAAATGTTACTTATTGCACATAAATAAGGGGCGGAGAATTTTGTAGAATTTTTAACGAATATTAAGGTAAAAATTACACCTTTTAACAAATGTTTAAAAAAATTGTTTAAAAAATTATATCAATGTCTTGATGGTCCACATTACCTAGTTATGATATCACATGGGCTAAATTAATGGCTCATATACTAAAAACTATAAAACACTTAACTTTTTTTTTTTTAATTTAGAGTGCTATCACTACTTCACTACTATTTTGAAAATACTAAGGTGTAACACGATAAGATAACAGTAAGGACGAAATTAGACTTTTTAGGAAATGTTAGGAGATAATTGTACCTTTTGCCAAATTCTTAGATAATATAGATATAGATTTAATTTAGGGTCAAAGATATAATGCTCTTGAATGGTTTAAATAATTTTTAAAACAACTCATAATCTTCAAAATTTTCATTAAAAACTTTTACGATTTTTTGTTTTTTAGAAATTTTTTCTGTTGAGCTTTTGCTAAAAAATAATGATGAAGCATACATAACATAAGCATCACATGTGAATTAATTGATATTATTTATATGACAATTCAAATTTTTAAACTTGATTCAAGCTAATTAAACTTAATTCAAAATAACAATTTAGTATAATTATCTTAAATTATTAGTTTAAGTTATTTTAGATAGTTCAAGTTGAAGTGGATCATCATATCCCGTGTATGACGTTCATGTTACGTGGGTTCCTCTACTATGCTTTTACGAAAATATAATAGGAAAGGTTTTTTTTTTCTAAAAAATTGAAAATAAAAAAGAGCTTTAACGATTAGAAGATTTTTACAAGTTACTTAATCTATAAGAAATTCATAAATGCATTTATCTTAAATAGTTAATGGCATTTTTGATTTAAAAGTAAATTTATTCAAAATAAATATCAATTTGAGTTACATTATATATTAAAAAATGAATAATTTGTGTATCTTGATTTTTAAAGGTTAACTAATTAGTACAATGAAAAGATGTATAATTTATATTTTAGTTCATTTTTATGATTGATATATTCAATATTATTTATATTTAAAATCTTATAGATATTCACGTATGGAGTTATTTTGCATAATGCTTTATTTGTATATTTACAATTAATAAATATATAATTTTATATTATATTTTAAAGTGATATTAATGACACGAATTTAAAATTGTTGAAGTATATTAATAATTAATTTTTAGGATAAAAACATAAACATCCCCAACATTTTAAGAAATCTTATAAAAACTTCATGTTTTAAAAATTATGAAAAAAACTTCATTTCAATTTTCAGTTTTCAGTTTTTATAAAAATTTCTTTTCTTGGATTTCGAAAAATAATAACGAGACACATAAATAAAAATATAAGACGTTAACTAATCAAATTTTACTAATACGGTGACTTAATTAAACTCTTAAACCTGACCCAAATAATTGTCTTAAATTAGTAATTTAAGTTAGATTTAATTAATTCAAGTTTAAAAGTTAGATTAAACCATTATGTAAACAATATTTAATTACTAAACATTTAATGGTCATATTATATGTGTATTGTCACTATTTTTTAATGGGAGTCTAAGAGAAAAGTTTTTTTTGAAGAATTAAAAACTAAAACTAAAGGGAGTGTGTTTTTCAAGAATTTTAAAGATCGGGATGTTTCTAAGGTTTTTTTTAAACTTTAAAGGAGGTTTATATTTTTTTATTCTAATTTATATATACGTTAATTTATTTTCACATGTAGTTCATTCATTTTGAATAATGATTTATTTATGTATTTAGAAATTACTAAATGTAAAACTTTAACATTATATTATAAACTAATATTTATTGCCACAAAATTTAAAATAAATAAATTATATTAATAAGTAATAATCTTTAATATTTGGAGGCTGATCTTAATTTTGTAAATAAATATTTATTATTTAAAAATATCAATTTAGTATATACTTTTATTAAAATTATATTTTTTTTCACCAAAACTTACCACATATCAAAATTTGGCTAATGAAATTTTTTTAAAATGATTGTGGTACAATGGGAATGATTCTTTTTATATACGTTAATTTACTTTCACATGTAATCCATTCATATGTATCCATTATTTTCTATAATACTTTATTTATATTTAGAGTTACTAAATTCATAATTTTATAACATATCATAGAGTAATAATTAATATACATAAATTTTAAAATGATTGAAATCTATTGATATTGATTAATGCTTGTAAATTGATTTCAATTTTATAAACAAATATTTATTATCTTAAAATTTAAAATGAATGTAATATATATATTTAAAAATAGGCTGTTTCTTTAGAAGTCTCACCCTAAGTCTAAGTCAACCTTAATGGACTCGTGGAGGACTTCCAGCTAATTGCAAGGTTAACCATTCAAGGCTCACCATAAACTAAGGTTAACTACCTGCCGAATTCATAACATTTAATGGAACGGTAAAAGATATAGACCTCTTTGATAGTTTAGGAAAATTTTAAAAAATTCCTAATCTTTAAAATTATATAAAAAACCTCTTTCTAATTTTCAGTTTTTAGAAAAACCTTTTCTTTTGGACTTCGGTTAAACATAAAGACAAAATACATATAGTATAAATATCAAACGTAGACTAATCAAATGTTACTGGTATAATAACTCGACTCAGTTTTTAAAATTAGCTCAAATAAATTAAATTCAACTTAAATTAATAACTAAAAATAATTATAATAAATTATTTATTTATGTCAAATTTAATTATTTTGGCTCAAGTTTAAAAGCTATGTTGAATCATTCTATAAATAACATTTGATTAGAAGGAGTTTTTTTTAAGAATTTTAAAGATCACAACAGTTTTCTAGAATTTCTTAAACTATAGGAGAGGTTTATATCTATTACCCTAAATAAGAAATAACTTAATAAACTACATCTTAAAAATAATTTGTAAATCAATAATCCAAAATCTTAACATGTAAATTCTTGGGACATGATTCTTTGTCCCCTCTATTTTGTTCTAATTAGGCTCTACTTCATCTCAGTCATATATTTATGTAGCTCCCACATAAATGCATGACTGAAATGAAGTGAAACAGAGTTGGAACAAAATAGAAGAGACAGAGGATCTGAGGGGCAAATTCTTACAATAATACTGAATAATCTCAATAATGACTAATGCTAATGTCTCTCTCCATTTAAAGACTCTTAATGATTCAACTTTATGAAGAATACAGTTACACTCTGCCTATGTTTTTAAACTCCTCTTCAGTTCCCCAACTGAAATCATTAAAATATAGTAGCATATATCAACAGACAAAAAGATAGATAAAATAAGTTAAGAACCCTACTCCTCATCCATTATATGAGAAAAACCTTATCAATTATGCCTATATGGCACTATATAGTCTTTGAGAACTTTTTAAGAAAAAAAATCTTGCATTATCAATATCAATACCGTACCAAGTGTCATATGCAATAGCCAATGGTCGTAAAAACAAACACACAATGCCCTATTTACCTACCTAGGGTAAGCACTAGATATTGCCTCGATCAATGAATTTATTTTTATTCCAATTTGGATCCAGATATTTGTCTGAAAAATAAATATCTCAATTTGGCCCCAAAAATTTTAAAGACAACAAATTGCTTTTAACCCTAATTTAACTTTTGAGTTCGAAGTCGACCAATCCTCATATCACAAGTAAATCACAATTATACACTTGTAATAGGCCTTGAAACAATCACGACATATGTCCAACATTCACAACATGTACCAATCACATACAAGACACTTATGTATAACTTGCAAATAAGTACACATTTAATCATAGTATCTTTGTAACTTTCAAAACATTCACTACACTCGTAATTGAGACTATATGGCAACTATCATGTCATTCACACTCATAATCTTTTTTAGAAATTCCTAATTTCCTTAAAATTAAAGCTAATTTTTTTCATAACCCTTATTTAGGATTTTAATAAAACTAACCTATTCTCAATGAATTGATTCATGTATAACAAAATAAATCATACAAATCAGCAATCAGTAACAATAAATCAACTCATCACATAGCCTAGAAAGCACAATTGAACGTATGCTACTTGCCAACCATACAGAAATGTACCTTAAATCCTTTCTTTCTTATAGAAATTGATTTAATGCTACTAAACTTACTATCCTTGATGTTAAATGTCACTAAAACTACCTTTCTAAGGTCTATATTGTATTTCTAGTTGACTTTTCTTAGATACGAGTCTTGCTTTTAGTTTGTGTAAAACTATCGACAAATAGTAACAAAATTAGTTTATAAAACTTCATGCTGAAGAGTTTGGTTAGTCAACCTCAACATTTAGCTAGCGGATTGCTTTTATGTAAAATCTTATGCAATCATTTAGTTAAAGTTCAGTTGGGAGCTAGACTAAGTACCTATTTGGTTGAGCTTTTGGAGGGTGAACAAGCACTTTTTTTTATTACCGTAAAAGTTTTTTTTTATAAAAAAATGAGTGTTTGATTGTAAAATAAAAAATCACTTTTTAAAATAGATATAACTTTTTGGCAACTAAAATACAACTTTTTAAGAAGCTCAATATTGAAGCTTCTTAAAAAAGCATTTTTTTAGGTAGATTTTTCAGATTAATTAATGAATATATTTTTTTAGTCCCTTTTGTTATTATATTTTATACATAATTCTCACAATACTCACAAACCCATCTTCACGTTTATTTTGAAAGTTATATAATATTATTTGACTTTTTAATTATGTTTTAATATTTATTTTTGATAGTGATTTTACTTATGTTATAATCCATATAAAAGATTTGGTTATATATATTTTCATTTATGCTTCATATGGTTTAAAATTATAAAATAATTAATATATTGTACTTTGCATATTGTTTAATATATTTTAAATAATATTTATATGCATAAATAGTTTTTATTATCAAATAAAATATAGGTAAAATTAAAAGTACTTTTTATTTTTATGTTGCCAAATAGTCTACTGTATGGAGTTCTTTCAAAAAAACTCTTTTTTAAATGACAACCAAACAGTTAACTGGTTTTTTTAGAAAAGCTCTTCTCAGAAATGCTCTACTCACAAAAGCTCTACTAATATAAGCTCATATAAATAAGCAATAACCAATGTAATTGTTGTTTGGGGGTTCAACTAGCCAAAATCAACTCTTGTTATCTTCAGAAGACCTGTTGAAAATTCTCTTAGATTATTATAGCCTCTTAAATCACTTTTATTAAATATTATTATAAAAAGTTATGATCAAAGTATTACATAATATTCGAGGATGATAAAAAAATGAAGCTTTTTCCATTAAATTCTCCTATCTAGGTTCAATACAATATCTTCTTATGAGCAAATTTTTACAACTTCTCGAGTCATTGCTGTTAGAATCCAATCGTGATCAAATCACGAATGCAACAGAAACAAAACATTTTACGGATTTCAAGTAGATTTTGATAATTGAATAAACTTAAATAAAATGGAAAAATGAATCAAAAATTGTACCTTGTTCGTCTTCTTGTTAAAAAATCTTTGAAACCTTTTCAATTAATTAAATACGAGCTGTTTAATTATCCAGCCTTTGATAGTATCTATAGAGCAATTCTCAAGACTGATTTGAGAGGAAGAAGACAAAAGTGCTAAGTTCTTAATGCTCTTCCTTTATTTAAATAGAAAAAATAGGGGTTTTTTAATTAAAATTAAATTTCTTTAATAATAATTTTAATTAAAATCAAAATCAAAATAATTTAATTTTAATAAAATCAAATATCTCATATGTGATTCCCAAAGTTTCTCAAATTTTTTAATTAAGACCAACTTAATTAAATTGAATTTTTTTTTCATAAATTGCTCTTTGATGTGTGACCTATTAGGTTCTTAATAAATTGAAAATGATTATAAATTACAATTCTAATTCACAATTAGAATTAAATAAATTAAAACTTCTTTTAATTTATTTTTAATTCTCCAATTAAACAATTTATAATCATAAATCATAATTGACGTCTAGCAACATATTATGATTATCAAAATATCAGGAATATCAAAATGAATGACTTAACCTGTCAATGCACGATTATGGTGTATAATTTAATCCTTTCATCATTCAATATTCTAATTGGACAGAGTATGAATATAGTGTCTACTCTTTTTGGTCCGATTATGTTCGTTCATGTTAATTAGTGATTGATTTATAATTGAAATTTGAAAAATGTCTTCAAATATTAATTCACCTTAGCTAAAGAATTCCATAAATCATTACTAATCAAGAATAGTAGAATATTCTCTTTAATTACTTTAGAGTGACGAATCTTATATTGACTTACTCAATTATCTCCAATCCTATATTGACTTACTCTTTATCTCCATATCTTTCATACTATACCTAATTATTACCGATTGAATTATCCTAGAATGATTCATAAGTAGTATCAAAATACAGCAATCCCTATATGAGATACCTTGATAATCTCAAATATGAGGATCAATTATACAACCATCAATATGAGATAATCCATAAACAAATAAATAATATTCATTTAGAATTCTTATATTT
Organism: Erythroxylum cataractarum; assembly: GCA_024703695.1. Lineage (NCBI taxonomy): Eukaryota > Viridiplantae > Streptophyta > Magnoliopsida > Malpighiales > Erythroxylaceae > Erythroxylum > Erythroxylum cataractarum. The sequence continues at coordinate 27,111,295 of JANJEY010000009.1, forward strand.
GGATCAATACAGTGACTTATTCTCTAATAATCACCCACACATTAGTTTAAATATCTCATTACTTTAATTTATGAAATCAATTACTTTCTTCATATGAAATAAACATAATGTGTGCTAGTTTTAAGTTTCAACAATATCCCATCTTGATGAATCTCATAATTATGATTTCATCATAATTTCAATTACACAACAATTATTCAAAGAATTTTACCTTTAGTATTAAAATATAAAACATTAATTAAATTAATACATAAAGATAAATAAAGCCTTTTCATTAATTAAAATAATGTCATACATTAATTTGCATCCAATTGATTGGCTGCAATAACGTAAACTAACAATCTTCCACTTGCACTAAAGCCAATCTCCTATGAATCTAATAATACTACATCCATCCATATGTTGATCATGTCTCTTTTGAGACAATGACTTAGTAAGAGGATCTGCTAGATTCTTTTCAGTGGAAATTTGCTCTAGTGCTATGTCTTTCCACTCTACTATCTCCCTGATCAAGTGAAACTTCCTGAATACATGTTTTGACCATTGATAAGACCTGGGTTACTTTGCTTCCATAATAGTATCGTTGTTGTCACAATATAATATTATAGGCTCAACAATGTTAGGAACCACTCCAAGTTCAGTGATGAACTTCTTGATCCAAACCGTTGCCTTTACCACCTCTGACACTGAAATGTACTTTACTTCAGTCGTTAAATCTCTAGTGGTTGGTTGTTTAGAACTCTTCCATCTTACCGCACCACCATTTAGAATGAAGATGTGCCCTGATTGTGATCTACTATCGTTGAGATATGACCGGAAACTAGCATCTTAATATCCTTGAACTCTCAGTTTGTCTCCTCCTTTGACCAAGAAAACATCTTTTGTTCTTCTTAAGTACTTTAAGACATTTTTCATAACCGTCCAGTGACCCCTCACTAGGATTAGACTAAAACCTGCTCGTTATGCTTAAAGTGTAAGAAACTTCTAGTCTAGTACATAAAATAGCATACATGATTGATCCAATTGCCAAAGCATATGAAACAAATCCATTTTATCTCTTTTTGCTCGTGTCTTTGGATATAAACTCTGTAAGAGAGAAATATTATGTGACATGGGTAAGAATCCCCTTTTAAAATTCTCCATGCTGAACCTCTTTAGCACTTTATCTATGGACGTAGATTGGGACAATCCAAGCAAACTTTTTGATCTATCTCTGTAGATCTTGATTCCCATAATATAGGTTGCTTCTCCTATATCCTTCATAGAGAAGTTCTTGGATAACCAGATCTTCATACAGACTATAACATAGATATGTTGTTTCTTAATAGCAATATGTCATCTATATATAGTACTAAGAAGACAATTGCACTCCCACTAATTTTCTTATAAACACATGGTTCATCCACATTTTTAATAAAATCAAACTCTTTGATTGTATTATCAAAACGTATATTCCAACTATGTGATGCTTGCTTAAGTCCATAAATGGACCTTTGCAACTTGCATACTTGATTAGGAAATCTCGTGGATTCAAAAGCTTCAAGTTGTGTCATATACACATCCTCATGCAAATTCTCATTGAGAAATGCTATTTTGAGATCCATCTGCCATATTTCATAATCATGATATGCTGCTATGGCTAACAAGATCATGATGGATTTTAGCAAAGCTATTGGCTAAGAGGTTTCATCAAAATCAACCCCTTATTTTTATTTGCAACCTTTAGCCACTAAACTTGCTTTGTACGTATGTATATTACCATATATGTTAGTTTTTCTCTTAGAAACCCATTTGCATCCAATAGGTACAATACCAACAAGTGCATCAACTAAAGCCTATACTTGGTTAATATTCATGGATTCCATTTCAGATATTATAGCTTCTTTTTATTTTAAAGAATCAATGTCAGACATTGCTTCTTTAAAAGTACTAGGCTTATCATGTATGAGTGACACATTATCCTTTCCCTGCTCCATATGTAGATCTAATCTAATGGGAGGATAACATATTCTATTAGTTTGTTATGGACCATGTGTCTCTTAAACTCTCGGCTGTACATCATATGTATCAACTTGAGGTTATTGTTTCATTTCGATGTGAATTTGTGGCTTTTGAAGTTCTCTAAGTTCAAACTCACTCCCACTACTTTCTTTGAGAATAAATTATTTTTCTAAGAATGTAGTATGTTTTGAAACAAACACCTTTTGCTTAATAGGATGATAAAATTGATAACCGAAACTCTCTTTCAGATACCCCACAATTTTTCATCTATTAGATTTAGTTTAAAGCTTATTAGATATAACACACTTCACATAAGATTCACATCCCCAAATCTTTAAGTGTGATAATCTAGGTCTTCTACTAGTCCATATCTCATATAGTGTCTAATCAATCGATTTAGATGGAACTCTATTTAGAAGATATATTATTGTTTCAATTGTGTATCCCCAAAAGGACATAGGAAGGACTGTATGGCTCATTATAGAACGTATCATATATAATAGTGTATGATTTCTACTCTCAAAAACTCCATTATATTATGGAGTTGTAGGAGGAGTCCATTGTGAGAGAATCCCATTCTTTTTTAAGAAACCAAGAAACTCGTGGTCTATTTATTCACCACCTCAATCTGATCTAAGTGTCTTAATACTTTTACCGGTTTGTTTCTCAACCTCTAGTCTAAATTCTTTGAACTTTTTAAATGATTTAGACTTTTGTTTCATCAAGTACGCATAACCATATCTAGAATGATCATTTGTAAACGTAATGAAAAACGAGAATCCACCTCTAGCATTTGTTGACATAGGCTCATATACATCTGAATGTATTAATTCTAGTAACTCACTAGCACGTTGTCCTTTTCCCTTAAAGGGTAATTTGGTAATCTTTCTCAGTAAACAAGATTCACAAGTTTCATATGATTCATAATCAAAAGGATTCAAATATCTTTCTTTACGTAATTTTGTGGTTATAGTTTCATTGATATGACCTAACCTACAAAGCCATAAATAAAATATATTTTGGTTACTTAATTTTCTTTTCTTACTATTTATATTAAGAATTGGCCTTTCAAGATCTAACTCATACAAACCATTTGTAAGTAATTTAGATCTATAAAAAACATCATCTTTATAAAAAGAACAACTGCTATTCTTGATTGCAAAGACAAATCAATTTAAATCCAAATAAGAAATGGAAATGATGTTTCTTGTAATAACAAGAACATAATAACAATTGTCAAGTTCGTATATACGTAAGGTAGTAAATCGATAGCAAAAATTGCAAAGGAAAACAACATGCAGAAGTAACACATAGAAGACAGAAGCAAAAAAAGGCCAGAATCAGTAAACACATAGCCAAACAAAACCCAGGCAGAAAACACATATTATGCCATAGCATAAACCCAATCAATAGATGTAGATTAGACGCAAGTCAATTTGGGTTTAGAATGTATATATGGGCATCAGAAGCAAATCAATTTTGTCACAACACATACGAGGGAATTAACAACAATTTCCAAAACCCATAAAAATGCAAAACTAGTTTAGAAGGCAGAACATACGCAGAAGGATCTAGGAAATAATTGGCTAGATATCAAAACAAAGACCAATCATGGAAACAATTTCTAGAACAATCATATGACATTTTCAAAACAGTTAAAACAATCAGGAAAATGACAGAAAAATAGTAGCATAAAAACCTTAACATATATCACAATCAATCAGAATTAAGCCTTTAATTCAAAATATACAATTAAAGGAGGTTCTGAGATTATTATTAGAATCCAACCATGATCAAATCATGGACGTAGTGAAAAACAATTTTTTTTGAAATTTTGAGAAGATCCTGATAATTGAATAAACTTGAATAAAATGAAAAAAAAGTTAGAAATTATACCTTATTCGTTTTCCTATTGAAAAATCTTTGAAACCTTTTCGATTAATCAATTAGGTGCTGTTCAATTGTTCAGCCTCTGATAGTATCCACAGAGCAATTATCAAGATTGATTTGAAAGGAAGAAGACAAAAGTGCTAGCTTCTTAATGCTCTACCTTTATTTAAATAGAAAAATAATTAGGGTCTTTAATTAAAATTAAATTTCTTTAATTATAATTATAATCATAATCATAATCAAAATCAAAACCAAATTAATCTAATTTTAATAAAATCAAATATCTCATATTTGATCTCCAAAATTTTTCAAACTTTATAATTAAGTCCAATTTAATTAAATTGAATTTTCTTTCACAAATTGCTCTTTGATGTGTGACCCATTAGGTTCCTAGTAAATTGGAAATGATTATAAATTACAATTAGAATTAGATAAATTAAAACTTCTTTTAATTTAATTTTAATTCTCCAATTAAACAATTCATAATCATAAATCATGATTGAAGTCTAGTAAATGTCATGATTGCCCAAATATTAGGAATATTAAACTATGATGTATAATTTAATCATTTCATCATCCAATATTGTAATTGGACAGAGTATGGATATAATGTCTATTCTTTATGGTCCGATTATGTTCGCTCTTGTTAATTAGTAATTGATTTATAATTGAAATTTAAAAAACTTTTCAAATATTAATTCACTCTAGCCAAAAACTTCTATAAATCATTACGAATCAAGAATAGTAGAATATTCTCTCTAATTACTTTAGAGTGACAAATCCTATATTGACTTACTCAACTACCTTCTATCTTATATTGACTTACTCAACTATCTTCATATCGTTCATACTCTATCCAATTACTA
>JANJEY010000009.1:27116151-27132763 GCA_024703695.1 Erythroxylum cataractarum
ATCCAATTACTATTGACTGAATTATCCTAGGACGATTCATAAGTAGTATCAAAATACAATAATTTCCATACGAGATACCTTGATAATCTCAAGTCTGAGGATCAATTATACAATTATCGTTATGAGATAATCCACAAGCACATAAGTAATATTCTATTCGAAATTCTCATAATCTGGTTAGTTTAGTGACTTATTCTTTAATAATCACCCACGCATTAGTTTAAATATTTTCATACTTTAATTTATGAAATCAATTACTTTCTTCATAACAAAGAAATATAATGTGTGCTAGTTTTATTGTTTCAACAATATCCCGTTTTAATGAAACTACAACTAAGAACATTTAGGAATAATACACAAGTGTAAATTGAATCTCATAATTATGATCTTATCATAATTTCAATTACACATTAATTATTTCAAAGATTTTATCTTTAGTATTAAAACATTAATTAAATTAATACATAAAGATAAATAAAGCCTTTTTATTAATTAAAATAATTTCATACATTAATTTGCATCCAATTGATTGGTTGCAACGGCATAAATTAACAGTTACAACTTAATATTCTTATCAAAAGTTATGCTTAAAACACTAAATAATGTTAAGTTTTGACTTAATATTGGACTCTATATTATAATAAACTCATCTTAACCTTACTAAGATCTAAACATTAAATACAGTTACTTTCATAAGCATTAAACAATTTCTCCAAACTGTGGATTTTATCAAGACCTCAATATTATAGAGATAATTAATTCACCTCACTTACAGATGTAATAACATAAACATTATTTTTTTAAAGATCTTACTTGTAATTACTAAGTCTACACTGATTTAACAACTCTAATTTAAGTTTAAGAAAATCACAAGTTCAAAGCTAACTAATTAGGAATTGATTAATATTTTTTCATATGCTTATAAAGTCTTTCACCTCATTTCTCAGTATAAATATTTGACACCCACCTCACTTGTGAAATATTGTAGGTTTTCTTCTTTTAATCCTTAATGTTGTCGTCAAGATCCAATCCATAATATGAAATCGCTCGTCGTCTTCTAAAGGCGAATCAGATTAAAAGTCTATTAGCTGCTCTGACGTTGGTACCACTCCCACCATCTTTGTCCTAACCCAACATCATATTGACAAAGGTTTCCTCTACTCCCAAGGTCCTCACACAATCCCAGAAGAAAATAAATAAAATATGAATATGTTGACCCAAATTCTTTAAGGAAAAGCTTTATAAAAGTTGAAGCGAGCACCGAACTCGTCAAAAAGCCAATTAGCTAGACATGAATGGATCAAGTTCAAGTGTTGCTAATCACAAGACCCTAATCCTGTCAGACTGTAAAACATTATGTTTTTGTTTTGTCTGGCAGTGGAAGAGCATAGTTGTTTGGATTTGTCAAACACAAAATTAGTATCTGTGATGCTTTTGTCCTCTAACTGTAAAGACCTTTTTCCTCTAGGAGCTTTGAATCTGACCACCAAAGATAATCTTGAAAACGTCATTTGGTTTTTGACTTAATGTTTCTTTTCCAAATTCCAAGTTTACATAATTACTGAAATGGCTGGATTTGGTAACGTCTGTACATGGTCTTCAGCCCATTTCCATTCACATTCTTTTTCACTTAAATAGTCAAATGTTAAAAAGTAAAGGCCGGAGTAATTGTCAAAAATATGGCAAAAGATGGGTTGATCTTACTCTAAGTTTCCCACTATAAAGAAAAAAAACCAGATATTGCTTTACGTGTCATATCATACCTATATGCTGTGATATATACGATCCTTCTTTTATTTTGTCTTTCTTAAGCTGCAACTATGAGCTTCATAATCGATTGGTGTGACCGGCGACGCATATTAAGAGATACTCGAATGTACAAGTTGACGTAAGAGACGGACTAATCACGAGGAATTTGACTTAATTCAGTTGACTATATAATGTATTTGATAACAGCAAACAATGTTGAACTTATTATCAGTAATTAACCTTCAAAAGAAAATTATAATGGTCATATCAACTTTGTTTTCATTCTGCAATTACAATAAAACGATGGTTTCACTTACAGCTATAGTACGTCTTAGAGGACTAACCGGTGAATATACACTTGAAAAATTGGGTTGAGATCCAATCCTTATTGCAGCGGAATAATCACGAAATTTTTTCGTAACTTTTAATTTTCTGAAAATCAAGATCTATTTAATTTTATAAAATAATTAACATAAATCGTAATAAAGCAGAAACTTAATTCGTACCATATTTTGAATCTTAATCTTTATTTTGTTGTATTCCTTGAATCGTTTCCAAAACCGATCCGTTTTAACCACTATAGCCGTACAAATGTCCGGTCTCTAACGGTATCCACATAATGAGTTGAAAGAACTCTGTTACTCTTACAGAAAGGGTTAAGTAAGAAGTGTTAGTTCTATAGATCTTAAGATAAGCATTGAACGTTTTAGTAATTTAATTGAAATTAAATTTGAATTTCAATTAAACTTTAATTAAAATTACAAATAATTCTAATTAAATATCAACTATGCTCATATAAGATTCAATATATCATATTGATTCATATTTATTAAATATCTCATACTTAATCATAAAATTTATCAAACTTTACAATTAAGTCCAACTTGATTAAACTATCTTCAACCCATTTTATGTGTGAGACCCATTAGATTCCCAAATATGTTAGGCAATGATTATAAAATCTAAATTTAATTCATAACTAAAATTAGACAAATTAAAACTCCTATTAATTTATCTTTAATTATCCAATTAAACAATGTATAATTATAGATCAAGATTTGAGTCTAGCAATGCATCATGACCACCCAAATATTTAGGAATGTCAAAGTGATTTTGACTATCCTTTCCACGCATAATTTTTCCGTATAATTCAATCCTTTCATCATACAATGTTCCGATTAGACATAAAGTATGAAATTAATGTCTACTTTATTTTGAATCTAATTATATTAGTTCTCCGCCATTAGCTATCGTTTTAATTAATGAAATTTGTAAACTATTTACAAAACATCATTTGACCTTGGCCAATGATTTCTTGAATTAATACTAATAGAGAACAACAAAACATTCTCCCTAATTACTTTAGGGTGATGAATCATATCTTGATCATTCAACTATCTCTATATAGTTCATGCTACATCCAATGAATACCGATTAAACGACCTAAGATTAAATATATCATAAGTAGTATCAAAACATAACAATCCCCATACATGATAACTTTGATGGCCTAAGTCAAATGATCACTTATACAATCATCACAATGAGAATTCCATAGACATACAAGTAATGTTCCAAATGAATTAATATTTTTCAATTCAGTATCAAAGGCTCTAAACTTTTATGGAGAGGTAGGAAAATGTGTTAGAAATCTATTGGTCTAAGAATCACTTTGTTTAGATGTCGAATAACAAAGTTATGATTGAAAGAATCAAACAAGATTTTTTCCTCAATCATATTAAACCTATTTCGGGATAATTAGCATAACTTCCACTAGAGATATCAGATTAAGGAGTTCTTTGTACGGTTTTGGAGATGACTCATAGCTATACAACTGTTATGAGATATCAAAGTGAGATTTTGTCATCTAGAGAGACAAAATTTGGACCAGAAGATAGGGTTAGATGAAACCATATGAAGGGTAAGATGAATCAGAACAATTCTCATAACTTTCTGTAGAGATATGGGATTAAGGTCATGATTAGATGGTTTGAAATAAGAATTCAATATCTACATCTTTCATGAAGAACTTGAAGATAGATTATATCATCTAGAGGGTCAAAAATTGGACTAGACGATAGGGTTAGATGAAACCAAACGAAGGGTCAGACGAATTGGAACAATTATCATAACTTTCTCCAGAGATATCAGGTTAAGGTCTTTATTAGATGGTTAAAAAGAGGACTTCAAGATATAAAATCTTATGAATACATTGAAGTGAGATCTTGTTACACAAAGGGTCAAAACTGGACTAGACGAGACGATCCAAGATGAACAGTACCCAGAAGAAGGTTATGAATAGTTCACAGAAGATGTCTTACAATTAGCATAACTTTCTCTAGAGATATCAGATCAAGGTCATTCTTGAAGGGTTAGAAAGAGCAAGTCAATATATGAAACTTTCATGAAGACATTAAAGTGAGATTGTATCATCTAGAAGGTAGAACTGGACCAAATGATACAAGATGAACAGTACCTAAAAGAAGATTATGAACAGTACACAGAAGATGTCTTACAATTGACATAACTTTCTCTAGAGATATTGGATCAAGGTGATTCTTAAAGTATTAGAAATAGAATTTCAATATCTACAACTTTAATGGGGACATAAAAGTGATATTTTGTCATTTGAAGGGTCAAAACTGGACTAGACAATACAAGATTAATAGTGACCAAAAGAAGTTTCAGTCTAAGGCTTATTTGGAATGATTAGCATAACTTTCTCTAGAGATATTGGATTAAGGTGTTCTTTAGGTAGTTGGAAAAAAGACTTCAAGATCTACAACTTTTTTGGAGATGTTGAAGACATATTCTATCATCTACAGGGTCAAAATTGGAATAGAAGATGCAAGATGAACAATGTACAAAAGATACATGTCATCATCAAACAATACATCATCACCAGACGATACGTTATTACCAGACGAAACGTCATCACCAGATGAGACGTCATCACTAGAAAATACGTTATCACTAGATGACACATCATCACTAGACGATATGTCATCACTAGACATCACGTCATCACCAGACTATACGTCATCACCAGACGATATGTCATCACCAGATGATACATACTATACTCCTGAGCATCTTCCTTTATAAGGACTATAACTTTTGATTCTAATGTTCAAAAATTTCTTGCTATATACCGTTGGAAAGCTACAAAGATAAGCTAAAAATTTCTAGAAGATAACTTTGTCTAATTCAACCTATAATAATCCATATTTTACCTTGAAGTCAAAATAAGAATTTTTTTCCCTATGGAAGACTTGAAATTTTGCACTGTGTAGATTTGGAATGTCTTGAGCATAACCATTCAGCTACCAAAATGACTTCATTAAACTCTCATATCTCAACTCATTTGTCTCATCACCTTCAACTACATCTGATCAGTCATAATTCCTATCTTTCTTTCCATAAGATCTCACTTATGGATATACATACATGCATACACACACACACACACACACACACACACACACACACACACACACACACACATATATATATACCATTCTTCACGTATATACCATTCTTCACGTATATTATATATATAATTTCAGCTCACATCATCCATACATCATTCACCATTTCATTAACATCAAAAGAATAAAGTTTTATAAATCTTTAATGGCTTTCCAAGCCACATTATATCATTTTCTCAAAATCTCAAATTACAAAATATTCTTGAAGAAATAAACTTGAAATGCGACTAAAACATTGTGCCTTCCCAAAACCCACTCAAAATACAAAATAATAAATTTGAAGAAATTCCCTTAGGCTCTTGATCACTTGATCTCTTAGCTATAACTTGAAGAGGGGATGAAAAAGGGGGTTAGTTTGAAAGCTCATAGGTAACATTTTATAAAGGAAAAATAAGAAAAACCTTTGAAAACATTTTACTTGTCATAAAAAATTTTCATTGAGTTCATAAAACATGTTTCTCAAATTCTCATCATGTAGTCAAATTCATGAACCATAAAATATGAATGCATCAAACTTGTTCACAGATCATAAGCACATCGTAATGATTTGGGAGGTCCATAAACAGAACGTACTACACACTTCCTATAAGGGTCCTGTGTAGCCGTGAACAGAACGTACTAACACAATCCCACATAATGGTCTTGCGTCGTCGTAAACTTATGAGAGTCCATGAAGTAGCTCTATGCCACTAGCGGGCAAGCAGAAGAAACCTTTAGTCGAAGTGCACTTAACAACATAATGGACCAAACCAAACCCATAAAACATGTATGTATTTCATATCTTGTAAACATATTGCCCAAATTAACACTTTTTCGAAACTTGAGTTTTTCATAAACATGAGATATTTCAAATACATGATTTCATAAACATGTTATCTTTTCAAAAATCACATTCAAAGTCTTTTCATAAATCATCACACAGTTTATATAACAACATATTGCAATTTCTCAAGTCATTCAAAAGCAATAAATGCAACATTTATGATGCAATTGAAATCATTAGCATCTATGATTAAAAAAAAACTTTTGTGGCTTATTTACTCTATTATAAACATGAACCCACTTTGATTTCTTTGCTTAAAGATTTGCTCAAAATGTCTCTACTCTTGCTTCTCTTACCTTTCTTGATTTCCTTCTACAATAACAAAAATCCTACTCAATAGGGTTTTCAATTGAAAATCCCACAAAGCACAATCACTAAAATTGGTGAAGAAAACTTAACCCTATGCATTTTCTAAACTTCATGAACTAAAATCCTTCCAAAAATTCAAAAGATTCAAAATGATCTTATCTTGATTCTTCACTAAATGAAGAGATCTTTAGCTCAAATGGAAGCTCTCTTCTTCCTCTACCTTTTTCTCTTCTTGAACCACTTCAAAATCTCTCTCAAAAGCTAAGAAATGAAGAAACCTAGCTTAACTCTCTTCTTTTTTCTCAACCACTAAAATCTCACCTTTTTCTCTCTTTGGTTTGTTATTTCTCTTCTTTTTGAAGAAACCTAGCTTAACTCTCTTCTTTTCTCTCAACCACTAAAATCTCACCTTTTTCTCTCTTTGGTTTGTTATTTCTCTTCTTTTTCTCCTATTTTCGTTTTTCCCTTCTTTACGAAGAAGACAACACTTCTTTCTTCCTATTTTACTCTTAATGATTAAGAAAAGTCTACCTTGCCCTTCCTTATAAGCTTAGGTTCTTTTAACTTTAAATGTCTTGCCAAAAACACCCTTGAACCTTCTTATAACCTTAACACTTTAATTCAATCAATCTATATCATATAATTTTTCTAACATCAACATAATACTTAACTCCACAAACTTTGATAAAGACCTTATAATTAATGTAAATCATACTTATTCTTCACGAAAAAAATTTGAGGGCCAACATTTCTCCCCCCCTTAAAAGAATTTCGTCCTTGAAATTCTTACTTGACTGATCTGGGGATAGGGGGATGTTTCCTCTTGTGCTTCTCCGTTTTCCATTTAACTTCATCACTCAAATAATTTTCCTTCAATGACCCTAATCAACGGATTTGATCAGTCCTTCCATGACTTATTCAGATATCACACTATCTTAATTGTTCCCTCAATATACTTTAGATTACTCACAATGTTTCATTCCTGTATCGATAACACCAATATCATATCACATCAATATTCTTAACATACTCACATATATCACATTACGAATCTAAGACATCTTTCCTCAGTAGCACTTCTCATAACTATTTCATACAGACTTATTCATGTCGGGCTTAGCTAATCCTTTTTCCTAACCTGAGCACACCTTAGCACGGTGATACTCTCAGATATAATTTATCTTTCATTTAATAATTAACATCACTATAGTGTTAGTACACTTAACTCTTATGTCTATCTTATTGTATTCCATACCTTTGGCGTTGATCCACCTAATTCATTCATGTTTCCTGAATCACTTAATTTCTAATACTGATCAATTTTACCTATCAGTAACATCTCCAATTCTGGCCTTCAACCATTTTTAGGCCTTAATCATCACAATACAAAAGCGAACGACTCCTTTTTGTTATCTAACTCCTCATACAGTATTATAATGAAATCACTATGACAATGATTGTGATGCTTGAAGTCAAATAGAACTATACATGGATCTCATGTTCCAATGAACTTCAAACTATAAGCCTTAAATATATCTCTGACAGTTAAGCGGCAATTTAATCATTCACTCACTTGATTCGACATTTTTAGTCGCTATACGATGTTTCGGCGTATTCCTACTAGGATGTATAACTTACGTTACCATTTGTACTTTTCTAACAATATTTTTGATCAATCATCTTTATCGGTACATGTACTTCATATTTCAATCACAATGTATCATTCTTCCTATTCGATCCCAAAATTCAGATCTGTTTTCAATCTCTCAATAAGATTCACGATTTCTGAATGCTCAATTTGGACTTGGTCAATCCTTTCATGTGAAACTGATCTTCAATTCCATAGCAAATAGTACTTTGATTTGCCCGAAATTTAACTCCACATTCTATGCTCCTTTTTGCACTAGATCTGATAACCTCAATATCGAATTTCTACTTAATGTATTAGGTATAACACTAACTTTACTTGTAATTACTCATTTACACAATCATAGTCTTTCAATACTTATATCAATCGTCTTAGTCTCATATCCAATTCTCTCAATTCAATAATTACCTCAAACTTTAATGATCTTTACACGTGTATATATATATATCCAAGATGTCCTATACATATATTATCTCCAAACTTTCAAAATAATCATTAATATAGCAGCTTTAAATCATGTATCGAATAGTCAACTCATAAGACTTTAGTTGTCTCCCTACATATGAAATCACTTTATTATGCTGCATTGGATTTATCCAAATCTATTATACAACGTCAGTGTATGCTATAAAATCTTCAAATCCATACGATATAATTAATATCAATATAATTCCTCAAAATTCTTTTTACTTTTATTACCCATCTGATTTACATGTTTTTCTTCAAGTATTCAACTATTGTTCTCAACTTTTCGAAGACATTAATATATCATCAAATTTTGCTTAGATCACTTTAATCTTCAATACCATAGTACTGTTGGGGCGATTGTTAACTCAAACAATTATTATCAAACTCCATGTGCCCCCTGATTAGTTCTTATAATTCCGTAAATAACTAATTCCTCAATGAGGTAACATTGTCTCACATTATTTTCAATTTTCCAATTGACTTCCTTTCTCGAATGATCTTCTCAATTCTTTCGATTTCCTCATACCTCATATTGACTTATTCTAATATTTGCTCATCATACTAGTTTCTTAACACATTTCAATTTATTTGCAAACTTAACTTCCCGTAGTTGTAATACATTCATCATGTCAAATATGTATCTCCCGAACATATTTACACAGAATATAACATGGACCTATATACTCCTCATAGTAGAAATTAATGTCTCCTGAAATTCAAGAATCTACTCATAGAGTTAGATATTTTACATTAAACAAAAATACATACATTCTTAGTAATATGTTCTACCTTTTATGCTTATGTCTCCGCTACGGATATGACTCCAATATTTACTTTGAAATCATTACGTATTCATTTCCAGTTTGCTCTTTCATTGCTCATTCTTAACATAAACTATCTGATCTGCTTAATCTAATGCAGTGAAATTCTTCTTGAAAATAAAAGTTCTTGTTACTATCATCTATACTATTCATGCAATCATTATCAATCATCTGTTATCATCATCGCATTATCAACTATTTTTAATGCCTCAGGAAGAACAATTCCTATCATTCTTACAAGGTCATAACATTCTAATTACCCAAACCTTAATGAAGCAGTAAACCTAACTACCATTCGAGTCGTTGACCCCTACATTAGAGTGAACAAGGCCTGAATATAGTCGAAGACTATAATTGATTTGAGTAAATGATGATAAGTGGAATGAATCTGAAAAAGGGGTTGAGCGATCCAAGTTAATGACAATGAGTCGAATCGATTAGGATCGCGGTTATGAGAATCTGATGAAATTAGTGTTTTAACACTAAAGAGATGTAATCTGATAAGTAAATCGATGAAATATTTCGAAGTGTATAGCGTTGACCAAAATGCATAAAAGGAGATATAGGCATATAAGGAAACTAAATTTGTTATTAAATGGCCTCTATGTGACCGTCGTGTAAATAGATTGGTAAAGTGGTTTGAAATCTAAAAGATGATTCTGATTTACAAAGTATTTTATGGACTGGATTAAGAAACTGTGTTAAGATCTGATAAATGTGTTTCTAGTACCAAGTGTGAGGATTTGCAAATCATTATAAGGAAATGAGTGAGAATCAGAATAGAAAGGAGCGGACTAAGTCCCCTATCTTCATGATCAATTGTATATGAAATTTCGAGGACGAAATTTTTATAAGGAGGGGTGAATTATAATATCCCGTTACTGATAGCAAGGGTATTATGGAAATATTGGGTTAGACTGATATATTTCATTTCATTCACTGATTGAGCATGTTACTGGCCTCTAATTGTAGAGGAACAGGTTTATTGCATATGCATTTATTCATAGGTACATGCATCCATGATTTTTCGGCATTTTAATTGTGAGTATGAATTGATTGGATTGTGAACTGACTGAACTGACCGGATTATGATTGATTGAGAAATTAGGAGTAAGTTGACTCGAATGACTGATTCAGAATAGTCTAAGAGTGATTGGTTATTGATAGTGACTTATAAGGAATTTTTGAGGAATTCGGAAGAAAATGCCCGGACCGGAAATTTTGGAGTGACAGATCGATTGACTGTATAGTACTGAAAGAATTGTCCAATGACAAAGGAAATATTAGAGTTATACTGATAGGAAATTAAAATATTGAGCCATTGAAATTTAAAGACCGAAATTTGGACCGATTTAGGGATCTATGTCTATAAATAGCCTAGGTTTTGAGATTTGAGGATTTACCCTAAGGCTTACCGTTTCTTCTCTTCCTCTTCTCCACGGTGTTCTTCGATTTCTCCATAGGTAAGGATTCTTCGATCTTTTCTCTATGGTTTTCTTCTCATTGTGCTAGGCTAACTGGTTTAGTGTGATTGATGAAGGTTGAGAAGGATTTGGAGTGGATTATTGTTGATTTTGAAAGACTTAGGGTTTACGGAATCTAGTTAAACTAGTGAACTTGTCCTTGTTGAAGGTAGATCTGTAGGCTTAGTACATACCTAGGATCTTAAGTCATTTCAATTTTATGAATCTTCTCCATTTTACACATTATTTCTTCCTTTCCAACCTTTATGTAAACTATTAGTTGTTCTATATTAGACTTCTTCCTCTAAATCCCAATTTAGAAAAGTAGTCTTCACATTCATTTAGTGCAATTCTAGATCATAATGAGTCATCAAAGCCATAATGATTCTAATTGAATCCTTCTTAGAGATTGGTGACAAAAATATCTTTATAATCAATTATATCTTTTTGAGTAGATCCTTTAACAACTAGTTTAGTCGTATAACGTTCTAGCTTGCCAAGATAGTCAAATTTGGTCTTAAAGACCTATTTACAACCAATTTTCTTGTAACCTTCCGGCAATTCCACAAGGTTCCAGACACTATTATGTTCTATAGGTTTGAACTCATCTTTCATGACATCTAACCATTTATTATAATTTTCATTATTTATGGCTTCTAAAAAAGTTACTAGGTCATTCTCAATTCTTAATTCTACCATATCATTTTGTTATGGTGTGCCTACATTATGTATTGCATATAAATATCATGTCTTTTAAGGAAATTAGCAAAAGGACCATGATTTTGACCAGTTCCATCATACTTATCATAACATTCACCATCTTTATCAAACTTAACTATTTTCATTTTTTGGTCTAATTGTCTTTCAACCTTAATAATATAATCCTCCAAGGTGTTTACAGCCTGAAGTTTACCATGCAGCAAATAGATATATCCATAACTTGAATAGTCATCTATAAAGGTAATAGAATATATTTCTTTGATGAAATTAGGCAGGTCAAATGGTCTAAACACATCATTGTGAATTATTTCTAGAAGTTATTTGCTTCTTATGGCTCCTTGCTTTATTATATGTTTTGTTTGTTTGCCTTTTATACAATCTAAACAAAAGTTAAGATTAGTAAAATCTAATTCAGGAAGTATTTCTCTTTAGTAATCTTTCAAGTAGTTCTTTGGAAATGTATCCCAAATATTTATATCGCAAATAAGTGGATATATCATTAATTAAACCACGTTTAATACCAATATTGAGATTCAATGTCAATAGAGTTTTTACATAAACAACATTAAAGGTTTAATTTATATAAACCATTACACAGTACACCACTACCAATCATGTGGTTATGTTTGTCTAAATAGAGACTATCACTACCAAATTTAAATGAGTATCCAGATATATCAAACTAGGATAAAGAAAATTCGTAGATATACTAGGTTATTTAAAAATTTTCATATAAATCCAAATGATATCCAATGTCTAAAATTAAGCGACAAATCTTAACGGTTTCCATTAGAACTCTCATTCCATTTCTTATATGAATAAAACTTTGATTTGATCTTACGGTTCAGGTCATAAGGAATCCCTATAGGGTATTGGAACCATTAGTAGTACAACTAGAATCCATCCACCAAGTATTAAAAGGAACTTTAGTAATGTTTGTTTTATAACATACATAAGCACTAGGCTTATCTTTATTTTCAAACCATACCTTACAAATGCCCAAACTTTTTATAGAAATGGCGTCTACATTCATCATATTCCTTCTTGTGGATTTGAAAGGATTCCTTACTAACTTTTAAGGGTCCCTACAATTTCTTGTCATGCTTCTTTCCACCTTTCTTACTAGCTTTTTGATTCTTGATATAATTAAGAGTGCCTTCCTTAGTTATTAAGTCTAGTCTCTTCCTAAACCAACTTACTTGCAACTTAAGCACATTCCATTTGTCCTTTATGGTATTATAGTTCATTTGGTAGGGACCATACTCAGATGATAATGAGTTAAAGATGAACTGCATAAGGAAGTTCTTATCCACTTATATTCCTTAAGACTTAAGTATTGTTGCAATGTTCATCATCTCAATGATATGTTCATGTATAGTACGTGATCCATCAAATTTATGGTGGTCAATATACCCATAAGAGTCCCAGCAAGAGACTTGTCAGCAACCTAAGAGCTTTTTTTTCCATAAACTTAAATAATTTCTTAGCACTTTCAGCATTGGGAAGAGCAGACTAAATATTACTAACAAGTATCATATACATCAAACTTAATTTGTTTGACCTTTCCCAGTTATTTAATTGAATTTTCTCCTCTTCAGTGGTCAAAACATTTGAAGCATCTGGTTTCTCAGTTTCAAATGCCAAATATAAATCCAAATCCAAAAACCCAAGGTAGAAATGGATTTGTTCACTTAATTTGGAAAAGTTCACTCCATTAAATATCATAACAGATGAGAGATTTGGATGCATGATAATAAGTGTTATAAGAAATTAAAACTTAATATTAATGCTTTGATTCATACAATAATATGCTACACAAATTTAGAAAAAATACTTCAAAAATTGTATATTAATGTTCACCTTTGGGCAATCATAAACATACCATGCAATAAATAATGAAGCAAAAATGTATAAAATTCGATAATCACACATGCAGCAACTAGAAAAACTTCATAAATTGTATATTAATATTTACCTTTGGGTAACCCATTAACATACCATGTAACATATAATGATGCCAATATGTATAATTCAATAATTACATACACTGATTGGAAATATTTACTATCTTTTGATATCTAGTCACAACTAATTATGGATATGCATTACCTACATTTATTCTTATTAACTATAAAATAAACAAGCCACCTTTGAGTGATTTGAAAACATTGTATAGCATTGAGTTTCAATTTACCTTTAATATTATAATTCATTAGCATTAAATTATAAGTAATTGAAATTTAAACATAATATTTGGAATATAATAAAATAACAAAAAAATTAGGCCAATAGGACCTAATGTTGGATGCCACTCCTAACACCTGGCATTGGTAGCCAATAACAAGCTTAGTAATGAGTCAGGCCTACCTAAGCCTGAGATTGACCTAAAAATTTCTACTTGAGCTTAAGCCAAGCCTAAAGCCCAATTAGGCCTAGGAAATATAGCTTGAGTTTGAGTTGATTTAGGCTTGGGTGGCACAAAGCGTAACATGACCGAAATTTTTATTTTTAAATTGAAAAATAGAAAATGACATTGTGACTTGGCTCGAAGTCCGGCCTAAATTTTTTTTCTTAGTCCCAAGATTAGGCGACACTGGCAAAGCCCAATCAGGCCTGTTGACTTGAAACTCGACCTAATTTTAAATTTTTTTTACTGTTGACTCAAAACTTGACCTAATTTTTAAAAAATTTTAAATTAAAAATAGAAAACAACATTATTTTCCTAAAACTTTTAAGCTTTGGGCTAGTTAACTTTGGGTTGGGGAAGTTGAGCCCAGGTTTTATTGCCACCCCTAGCCAGCAACTAGTAACCAACAACCATCATTGAGATCCTCAACTCTTAAAGCTGGCAGTTAGCAATCAGCAATCAACATTGGGATCCTATTCCGACGTTTTGTATTCAATCTATTACTTTATTTATCTTCTTATTCTATACAATAAAGGGCATCGATTCAACAATCATAATCATCAAAACCTAAGATTTTGCACACAATTGACAAGCATATGAGAAACAAAATTTAGAGTTTTCTAAAAAGTTCAAATTAGGGCTCATAAGGTACTCTAAATCACGAGAAATCTACAGAGAACCCTGAATTTCTTACAATGATGGCTCTAATAACACATGAAAGAAATCTTCATAAATATGGCAAGTTCTAAAATTCATAGAACTCGCATATGTATATTCATGTTCATTCCAATACAAAGAGTTTCTGAATACCGAACTTTCTCCTTTACTTAGTAATGCAGAAACAATTTATGGATGCAAAATCCTTACCTATTATGTCTATTTCCCGATGCTTCTATTTCACTTACATACGTGATGGTACGTTGTGATAAGGCAAATCTCATAAGCAAAGGCATAACACAAACTGCTTTTCAAAAAACTAACAATCATTAATCAATTTTCAGGCTTCTCATCATAATGGCCCAAATGTCCAGAAGACTCTTTAGTAAATTATTAAATTTCCTAATTGCCCATTAATACATAAGTCAATTAAAGTATTAATTGTTAGACATTTTTTTGACCTTAGAGACAACTTTGTCTATGTCTCATAAAGTTGGACAACATTAATTGTAATTTTGGTTTTTAAATAAATTATTAGTTTAAGTTACGTCATTTAATCCAGATAAAGATATTAAAGTAGCCCAATAAATAATCTAAATTAATGGGTCAAAGATTAGGTAGAAAATTCAATTAGTGTGGACTAGGTCCATATTAGCTTTGTGATGGGAAAACTCGATATGGAAGCAATATAAAGGTTAAGGTCTCCTGTAGTTACTCATATATCATTCACGAACATAAGGAATTCCTAATTCGTTAGGGAAGCTCGTGTTTAAGGAAACTATAAAAAGACCTAGCCCATAAGTCGGGGAGCACTTTCCACTAAAAGTTTCAGGAGATTTGGGGACATTTGAAGCTCGGAATCGCCATCGGATTAGAAATGGAACCGAAATCTAGGTATTCCGCATTACCTTCATTTTTTATCCTTTTATGTAGATCCGGGATACGTAATAAGGCTCACACTATGTATTACATATGGTATCAGAGTAGTCACGTGATTGGATTGCCAAAAATGAAGGTTTTTCGATTTTTCATCTCATTTGGTTTTCCTTCATTTTTGATTCGTTTTTCAGTTTTTTTACATATATAATTACGTAAAAGTGGTATACATCAGGTTAGCTACAAAAAACGGGTTGAAAATAGGTCGAACGAAGCAAAAAATGACCTCCTTGGACGCTAAAAATTGCCTTTGACGTCGGAGGAGGTGGAGACTGTCAGACTGCATGCGCCCGATAGTGCTACAGTACGCTAGAGCGCGTGCGTATGGTCGACGTGTGACACGCAGCTTTAGCAGGCATGGGACGCGTGTCGCGTGCATGACATGCGCCGATCCCAACCGTCCACGTCACACACATGTGGCTCCGGTGGATGCACAACACACTGCAAGCGTCGCACAGTGCCAGCGCGTCTATGCATGAAAGGTGCATGCGACACACGTGTCAAACGTTTTCGGTGCGCGTCTGACCACGTGCATGCCACGCACGCGCCACTCGCCAGGCATGCACTAACGTCAGCTACAGTGATAAAAAAAATCCCTAAAATTCCAAATTTTCGGTAAAGATACCCCACGGTGTTTTGGGTCAACTTTCGAATCCAGAAAATTTATAAAGTAACATTTTTTCTATTTTTTCAAATTTATTACATTAGTAATAAATTAAAGTTTAACTCCAAAAAATGAATAAAGGTATTCTGGATCTGATTTTGATTGAATTTTCATGCTTTGGACATCGTATAAGGGAGAAACATGAGGTTCTTATGTCTCGGGTCTCATTTTTAGTGTTTGGGATTGCATGATAATCAATCGGAGAAGGAATTGAGACATTCTGAAGTCATTTTGAGTGAATTTTCGTGCAATGTGTTAGAGTAGTGCCCTGAAGGCAATCGCCTTTAGCACATTTTGTACAAATTTGTGTACATTCTTTATGAATAAATAAAGAAAGGCATATTTCATTAATTTGCTGTTCATTATTTATGAACTGATATTAATCTATAAGCAAATTAATGAAGTCCATGATATATGACATAGCATGAAGGAAATTGTGATGTGATCATACTACTGAGA
>JANJEY010000009.1:27636664-27650590 GCA_024703695.1 Erythroxylum cataractarum
AATAATAATAAATTTGAATAAATTGTAATAATAAATTTGAATAATAATAAATACAAATTATATAATAATAATAATAACAACAATAATAATAATAATAATAAGTACAAATAATAATAATAATAATAATAATAAATTTGAATAATAATAAATACAAATTATATAATAATAATAATAACAATAATAATAATAATAAATTCGAATAAATTGTAATAATAAAATTAAATAATAATAAATACAAATTATATGATAATAGTAATAATAACTAAATTAACATAATAGTAAATATAATAACTAAACATAAACATGAGGTGATAGTGTCCGGAGACAGGGATGACTTGTACCTATCCTTCTTTTTTGAAAGGGAAAGAAATCCTTGTCCCTGTCTATCGAGAACGGGGGACAAATTTACGAAGACAGGAAGCAAACACTCACAGGGTGAGATTTTTAAGTCCTGTCTACTATATCCACCCACGAAGACAGTAACCAAACACAGGATAAGTGTCATCAAAAAGTCTTTGATAGTAGCAGAGGATGACAACACTTTTTGATGATAGTAGAGGATGGCGAAACTGAGATATGATAGAGCCAAACTCTAATATGAAACTTGTTGGCGAAAAGAAATGTGAAAGAGCATAAGAAGATATAATGCAAGAAGTAATTTATATGGTTGAGTGAGTATTATATTAATATTGAAAGCCTAAATATAAAAACGAATAGAAAAACAAACTTGAGCAAATATCTCGGTAATAGATTATCCAAAGAAAAAAAATTAAAAGTTTGAATAATTAGAATAAAGGAAACAATCTAAACAACCTAAACAAACTCGGTTCACTCAATGTAAGTCAATTTAATTCAAGTGAATCAAAATTAGAAAGAATTCAATATGTAACAATTATTATAAATTTTTTGTAACATTATATTAGTCATTTAAGTGAATTACAAGTTCAATTATTGCATAATTATTTACATGTAAAACACAATATATAAATTCTCTTTATAACCAAGAATTTTTTAAAAAAGTTATAAAAGAATCTTCAATTGCCACAATCGGAAGAACCAAAAGAAGAAGATGTCGTAGAGGCACCAAAAAAATAATAATGATTTGGCTTTTTTCACAAATGACGAGAAGAGGAAGCTGGGTTATGGAACCCAGAGCGTCCATCAAAACCTTCAACCTTTGCTGTCTCTGCTTGAAGCCTTTAATCGATCCCGTGTCTTAACAGAGAGGTCAGGTCTTCTGTAAAGAGTGTATCCTCGAATGCCTCATAACCCAGAAGAAGGGCATAAAAAGGTAAATCCTTTTAGTCACCTGTGTATAGCAATTTAGTTATGTTAATTGATTCATCTGGTAATCTCTCATTTACAGATTGTCCATGCATTTGATGCTATTAACTTGAAGTGGTTGATTTAAAGTTGTTTTGTTGATTGAGACATTATTATTCTTGTTGTTCTAAACCCTTGTCCACGACTTCTATTAAAGCTATTGCTTTTAAAATTATGGTTATGTGGTCTCTGAAGTTGCTGGGTTTTGCTTCAGAACTGATCAAATAATTTTCGTGGTGCTGATTGTATTTCTCTGCTTAAAAATTGACTCCTTCCATGAAAATAAAGTATACATTTTCCCTCACTGGTTGTTAAAAACAAAAATACTTCAAAAATATTCACATTTCTGCATTGTATTACTTTATTATTATTTAATGTACTGCTAGTTTGAGATGTTGGTTTGATTATAACAGGTTGTGAGCATTAATGAATTCCTGAAGCTTACTGATGCGGAAACTTATTATGGTGATCGTGGTCGAGGCAGAGGTCGTGGATCAAGATGTGGTGGACTCAGTAGCGGTTGGGCACAAGATGCAGCTACAATCTTTATTGAATACCCTGGTCAGTTTCCCTCTCTAGGTGGCAAATAACATGCTATTGCATTTGGTGGAGATCACATTTGGCCTTGCTTCATGCATGGGTTTACCCTTTCTAATCTATGGAAGATTTTTTACTTAGAAGCATATCAACAAGCATTTAAATATCCTTGAAAGGCATCATCTTTTACGATTTTGTCATTTAGGGTGTAAATTTTAGATATTTCTCCATGCTTGTAGTGATTAACTTCTTGAATTTAGTATGCATACATACATACATACCTTTCTTTTTCTGGGAAAGTAGATTACTGTTGAGTCACTATGTTTTGGACTTGAGTCGTAGCATTATTAGTTTTAGTTTTCAGAATTTCATGGAACTGTTTTGTAGCCCTATTCTGAATTTAGGCTAGCTTCTTTTTACTAGTTTTGCTTTAAGATAACTATAAGAGCCAAATCCTTACTTCTAATGTTCAATTTGTATTGTTTTTCCTTTTATTTTCTGAATTGAGCACTTAGTTTTGTATCAACTTTTTGGTTGATTTGTACGGGATACATTGGTTTATGCTACATCTTGAGAACTTTGGCAAACATGTGACTTGAAGTGTTTACTTGTCCTTTTGTGATTGAGGTGTTTGTAGGAGGTGGCCTTGGCTTGTTCATGGGTATGTTTGTAGTTGCTCTGGATAATCCTTTACATTAAAAAGAGATGACTGCTAGACAACAATTCATGTACACTACAAGACAGATGGGCCAGAGGAGTTGGAGTTTATGGAAAGCATTTCTCAGCCACTGAATGTGTTGTTCAGAAGGTATAGTGATTAATGAAATTTAACGAGTGTTCAGTGTGAAATATGTTTGGAGGAGACAAGTAGATATTTACTTCTTTGCGGTCGAGGTTTTCATGGTGATTAATTATGGTGCATGATGGTGTCCACTAATTGATTGCAAAGCTTGTTTGTAAATGAAATAAATAATATCGGTGAGAAGTACGATTTAAAAAGTAGCCACTGGCATCGTCTTTGAGCAGCTTCATTTCAAACATTGATCAACTCTTTCTGTCGAATTATTCTGTTTAGAAAAGTATCAATCTTGAAAAGAAAATATTGCAATCTTAAAAATTAATCATCTAAATAACAATGAAAATAATGATAATAAGTAAAAACCAAAATAAAATATAATAGCAGTTTTGAGATTTTTTGTAGGAGACGTCATCAAGTGCTTATTACTATGGGTTAAGCAAAATTTTGTAAAGGATTTTTGGCTATATATTTTTTGAAAATATTACAAAAATCAAATTGCTAAATTTTATTTTTCCATCATTAATTACGTTTACATTTATTAGCTATGCATTTATATAGTACAATAGATAAGCTTATTGGCGACGAATTCAAATGTTGCTAAAAATTAAAATATCGTGTCGAAAAATAATTTGCAACAAAAAATAATCGTCGCTCTAATTGTCGTTGAATCCAGGTAGCAAAATAATATTTGTGACGTTTTTTTAAAATCGTCGCAAAAAGGATTTCGATACATAATATATTCGTTGGCAAAATATATAATCAATGAGAACTAAAAACATTGTACACAAGATTTTGCAATGTATATGTTTCGTAAATAAAGGTTTTTACCTACTAAACCGTAGTTATAGGTAATTATTTTTACTAACAATTTTGGTTTTGTAGCAGAATAGTTTTAGCTACTAATTGTCTGTTGTAGGTAAATGTTTTCTCTTTAGAGACGTTCTCGTAAATGTAGGTAATAACATTTCGTAACCATTTTGTGTGATAGCTAATACTTTTTAATGACCATTGTTTACCTTTTAAACTTAAATTTTATTATAATTGTTACAAACAGATTTTAATTTAATTCATTACAATTTTCAAGAGAGATT
Source organism: Erythroxylum cataractarum (assembly GCA_024703695.1). Lineage (NCBI taxonomy): Eukaryota > Viridiplantae > Streptophyta > Magnoliopsida > Malpighiales > Erythroxylaceae > Erythroxylum > Erythroxylum cataractarum. The sequence goes on from JANJEY010000009.1 coordinate 27,640,415, forward strand.
GAAATATAAATTAGTTACATTTTATAAATTAGAGAGCAATCGCAGGTCAAAGAATCGTTAACAATGTCGAAGATAGAGGAGAAAATAGGGCAAAAAGACAACATCAGTTTTGAAAAACCGGAGAAGGGGGCTGTGTTGGGAAAGGGGGAAGAAAAAGGGTTGAGCATCTGTGTTTAAACAGACACTAAGACGACGTCTTTTGTTATCCCACAAATGACGTCATCCTAGTGTCTGTTTAATTTTTCTCATCTGATATGATTGGTGACGAATCTATATTTTTTCGCCAAACACAAAACATTTGCTACAAAAATCAAATAGCGTCTCAAATTGTACAACATTTTTACATCCTAGGAATGATGTCGTTCCATTTTTTTAAAACAAGTTCACCTTTTTTGCGAAAAAGCTCTCATCACCAATGGTAGCGAATTTGCTACTAATTATACCCAATGTTGCCAAAACCCAAGCATTTTGTTTACATTCTTAATTTTCTTAATTGATTAACATATATGAGGTATTCCTATTACATAAAACAAAATGAAAATTTTGTCTTTTACACTTAAATATGCAATTGTTCTTGATTTGCTTAATTTTTGGGAATTACTAATATTTAATTTTAATTTGGTAGATAAGAAAAATAAAATTGGGAATTTTTTTAAAATTTATTCTTTTTTCATTAATTAAATTAATAAAGAATGTAAACCATATTTCATTTTTACCAAATTCATCACTAACATGACAACATATACCCTTCAGCCCTTAATTTACCATTAACTTTATTATTTGTATAAAAAATATATTTAATTTAAATATCCAAGGAATTTTGCAACAAAGTAAATTTAGTCGTAGAAGACAACTTTCGCGACCAACCGCCACAGTTAGTCACAAATGGTAGACAATTTGCTACCAAATTTTCACATCGTCGCCAAAACCCAAGCGAATTCTTTACTTTCTAAATAATTAACAAAATAGCATCTAACTAAATAATCTAAATTAATTTCTTAATTATTTAAGTGTTTTATTTAATTTGGAAAGTGGCTTTCGTTCAATATCAAAAAATAGACTATTATGTAACAACATAGTTATTTGTAATGATGTGTTAGAAATAATTTTCTAAATATATTAGAATAGCTTGTTAAATTTTTTAAAAAATAGTTTTTCTAAATTATAATAATTAAATGTATAATTTTTTGAAAATTGTAAGTATTTATATTTTATTTGAAGGTTCAACAACTTAATTTGGAAATAGTTTTCAATTGAATAATTAAAATTTTAATTCAAAATATTTTTTATTTAGAATAGGAAAATAAATTTATAAAAAATTATTTATAAACTCGCCAACTCTGGCAACAAACCATGTGTTAGTCGCTATATATGATATTTGTCAACCAAATACAATAGATCGTAACAAATTAATTAATAGTCCTTTCAAACAACTATAGTAAACAAGAAACAACATCGTTTACGTAAACAAGAAAATGACGTCGTTTTGTATTAGATTTTCAATCATAACCATAACAAAAGGCTACTCCATTCTCGTTTAAGCTATCAACATTTCTCAAAATCCTCCATCTTACAAACAACTGTCTCCTCTCTTCTGTTTGGGTTCTATATTGTGGTCATCACGGTTGAAGAACCATCATTAACTGAATCAGTATTGGAGCATGTTCTATTTTCATTAACGAAGTTGTGTTAAGTTTTACTCATACCTTAAGTGTTTAGTGTGAGTTCTTAATTATGCATTTGATGTATGAGTTGTGTTTCGAAGATGATTTACTGTCTGTCTTTGTTATTTGTATATGGGTTGGCTTCTTCCCAACGACCTTTAACACTTCCCTCATCAAAGCTACGTAACTATTTGATGAAAGGTCTTCAGAAATATTTTACTTTTTTCATTTCTATTAATAGTAATATAGCCCAATATAGATAATATTATATTTATGTACATTAAGAACATAGTCATGTTTATTCTACTTTAAATTCTAAATTTTGCATGTGATACAAACTACACAATAGATTTTTGAAATTTTAGTAAAGGTAACTTTCATATCATTAGGTACATTGAAGATGTATAAGTGCTAAACTGGACTACTTTCACTCATCATCGAAATTGGAGTTGAATATATCATCACTTCATTCTAAATCGACATTTGTAGAATATATCTCTTAACATTATTAATAAAGGAATGTCATCATGGCGATTAGTTTTGGATGGTACTAATTCATTCCGTTAGGAGAAATGTGACAAAATTTTCCCTACCGAAGAAATAAACAATGCAAATAAATTCTCCACTTCATACATTAATGATCGTTTTCCTTTTATGGCTGATCTTCTACTTCAAGGTGTTTGGTATCATTTGAATAACATCACTTTCCTTATTATGTACATTCCATTTCCTCTTATGACGCTATTATTTATATTCATATTTGATGGTATATACTACATGTTTTAAGCTTCCTTGAATCTCGAAGATAACATGCATGCCCATAGAGGTAGGAGCGATGTCACAATAGTCCGTAAAGGATTAGAGAAATCAGTTGTTTTGAAAAATTTGTCAATTCTACAGCTTCATCTAGTTAATAACATATGCATGTCACTCCAATTTCGAATCATTTAAGGGTTTACTAATATGACAATATCTAAGTTCTATACTGATTGTATTTTAAGTAAACCATTTCGTACTAGCAATTCATTTAGAGAACTTGTCTTTCCATACTAAATATGGCGACTCATTTAATGTACCCTACAAGTTTAGCTAAAGCAGAAACGTTGTTGAAAGAGTGGTGTGAAAAACCCTATATATGTGGGAAGAACTATCACTGTTTCGATTAGTGCCTTTGAATGTGCAAAGACCCTTCTTAGGAATCCAAACATCGAGGACTCATTTATCATTACCAACTCTCATGTCACATGGAATCTAAAAAACAATTATATCATTATTATTTATCGATGCAATCAATTGGACTCAGCTTTAAAGTTGATTTATTAATGTATTTGTAAGAATTTGTCAAACATCCTCTTTATTATTTAGGGGTCAAGTTACATACTATTGGGTGTGGACTATTATTGTTCTTAATCTATGATTGTAAGAATTGTTAACCTTCTACTTCAAAGTCCATACTACTCAATATATCATATTATTATATGGATATCATTATTAAAATTTTTATAAATAATTTTGCACTGTTAGTAAATATTAATGATTAATTAATATTACTGTTTAACACTTAAAGTTATATTGTTTGTGTTTTTTCAACAATACATTGTAAACATTCAAAACAAATTTCCAAATGTGATGCTGTGGAACCTTTTGTAATGATTTCCAAAAATCATCACTAAATGTCAACCATTTGGTGATGATTTTACATAAATGTCACCAATTGTGAACCTTTTGGTGACGATATTGGAAAAGTGTCACCAATTGTTTACCAGATTATGGTGACGATTTACAAAAAACGTCACCAAAAGTCGATTTAGCGACGAATGCTAAAATCGTCACCCAATGTATATCATTTTATGTTGATTTTTAGAAATTGTCACTAAATGTTCATCATTTGGGGACGATTTTTATCATTCCTCACCAAATGTTGATCATTTTGTGACTCATTTATTATTAGTTGCCAAAGGCTTAGTTTTAATGACGATTTGTAGAATCGTCGCAATATGGTCACTTTCAATGATGATTTTTGGAACGTCGAAAAAAAAGTAGATAAATGTCTACTTTATTGTAGTGATAGTATTTTTTATATGAAAATAATTCGTAACTAATAATTTTACTTTGACTATGATTCAAGGAAACATTGTCTAAACTGTTATGCAATGAAAAATTGACGACATTTTAGATAGATGATTTGATAACATCGTCAATATAATGTGTCACATTTTTTGATGAATTAGTGACATTTTTGTTAGTAGCTTATGGCTTAGTTTGTTGTAGTGAGAATATTTGAGAATATATATATATATATATATATATATTTTTAAATTGTATATAGTTATGCAACTATTACAACTGAAAAGATGTTGGGATACACATTATGATTATGATGGTACCTTTTTGCCTGAGTTAGATTTATAAAGAGTTTCTTCTTACCTGTGATAAAAAAAGACTATTTCACCTTTGACGAAGGAAATAGATCGTAGGAGTTTCTCTTCATTAATAATAAAAAAGATTTTGTATGAAAGGTACCTCTTTCTTCGAAAGTAAAAGATATTGAATTCACAAATAAAACTTTAAGAATAGATATAGAATATTGATCGAATCATTATAAATCAATTTTATATCACTTTTCCTCTTCTATATATTTTGCATTATTTATATTTGTTTTGTAATAATCTTATATAAAACTGATATTCTTATTCGTCATAATAGATAATTCATTCATTAATTTATAAAGAAGTAAAAAATATGCACATAATTCATCTTTTCTTGTCATTCAAGTCATGGAAATTTACAACTGGAATAATTCCCACATCGGAAAGTGATATAAGGATGAATAAGACTCGTAACCTATTACCTATTACTTTAAAATTTTAGGTTGAAATATAATATCTACTTATATATGAGCTCACTTGGATCTAGTCTAAAGCAGGCTGTAATTCATACAGAATTTATGCTGCAAGAACTGACATTAACTTATTAACTTATTTCTTAGTTAAGACCCTTTGCATCTTGGAAATTTTGACGAAATTTCGTTGAAGTTTTCAAACTTGTCAACGTTATTAGCATTTCTTCGTTTATTTGTCTACATTAGATTGATCAGTAACATTTAGCTAGGAACATAACCTTATGTATATCACGTTTGAGTGGAAACTGATTCAGACTGATCATAATTAAATCTTCCGAACCACTATTTGTTCACCTTATCTAAAAACCACGATCAAATGGTATCAAATTTATTATGAACCAATATACCAAGTTAAAACAGGAATTGGTAGGCATCGAAGATACAGCGACATAGGCAGCAGTGTAGAAAGGAACATGTAGACTAATTCTTCCAACAGATCTAATGCATGCATACTCGGATTTCAGATTCTCTAAGTCAAAAAATTGAATATTGAACAAATTGAGAAAAGTAAAATAAAAAAGCAAAGGAAATTGTTGAATTGTTGAAATAATGTCTTAGGTTACGTTATTAATAACCTTTCTCATAATACAAATTTTTCTAAAAGTGGTCGTGTCGTGTGGTCTCTGCTTGATTATATTATTATCTTCGTCGCATAAAGTCTCCCATTTTATGTTATTTTGACTTGGATCTGTAATATTTTAAGTGGATCGTTTGAAAATAAACCGGGGCATCAGGCTCGTCGTTTATGTGGCTCCTTTGGACTCTTAAGCCACGCACCGCGTGTTGATCAATTCCTATTCCACCATCCTTCCAACCTTCAAACCTATAGCTCAGTCAAACTCTTTTACTATTTGTACATCCACATAGGCAGCGGTCAAATCATGAACACAATTCCTAGTATCGTGTCATAGAGATCACGCATACCTCTTCACATATATATATGTGTCTCCGTCTTCATTTCTATGCCATTCAAAACCTGACTTTCCCCTAAATCTAGTGCCTCAAACCGCATTAACAAGAGATCAAGAAGAAGAAGAAGAAGAAGAAGAGCCCACATTATCAGTAGCAATCTTCTTGCACTTTGTATTAATCAGTACTAAAGCAAAGAAGAAGAGATCGATGGCGAGGAACCACAAAGCTATCTTCTGTGTCCTATTCGTTCTGTCAATCTTCTTGGCTTCTTCTAAACTAGCAGAAATGAGGCCATTGGTGTACGTAGAGCAAGTAAAGTGGAAGCAACAAGGGCTAGTGTTGCAGTCCCTGCCAAAAGGTGGTCCGTCAACTTCAAGCCCCAACCCGTGCACTTACGTCAGCGGACATAGCAAAGGCACTTGCACCTTGAACGGAATGAATGTCGCCGGCGATGTCGTCCGCTCACCTCCTAATTTCCGTGGACAGACCGTTGATGTTTCCGTAGCTTCTGAAGGCCACCACCTTGACGAACACCAGAGTTCTTCATTAGCTTCTGTCTGAGTTTTACTGTCAATATACAAAAGCTTAACACAGGTCATCTCATGAACAAAGGAAACTTGGACATGACCAAACTACAATCTACTAGCTTATCTCTTCCTGGTTCTCAGATCTCAACGTAAAAGTTTATTTGTCGTAGGATATCCAGAGTTTTATTTTATTTATCTGTTGATTCACCCAAATTGTATAGCAAATTTGTTTATTCTTTTCAGAAAGAGAGTTACAATAAATCCATGCAATTTAAAACTTATTATTAGTTTTAGTTACTGCATGCAAAACTTGAATAAATCATCCTTCACCTTCTTTTCTTGTCTAACGCCCCCGTCTTTTGACAAAATTGAAACTTTAGATATGTAATTGTTGTCAATTTTGTAAATTCTTAATTCAGAGATAGATCCACATGTATGGGATAATTAAAATGGGAATTTTACATCAGACAAATAAATTGATGTGCTTCAAATTTTCCAAGTCCTTCTTTTCACTGTGTTAAAGATAATTCTACCAATAACATAATAATGTGCTTGCAACAAAATGTACGTATCCTCTTTAGAAAGATAGATCAAAACAACATTAATATATAGACTGCTATTTATATTCTATTTTGCATGAGCCGTTTAGGTAATTCATGATAGTCACCCGAATGCGAGAAAGCATATACGTAGATGACGTTGGAATGATTAGATAGATAGAATAAAATTACAAAATCTACTCTTGAATGCTTGAACTTGTTGATATATTAAAAAAGTAGATAAATGAGTACTTGTAAGTGTAACAGAGTAATTATAATAAAATATTTCAATTGGATATAAATTTATAATTACCACATATTCTAATGTTTACTTTATGCCATAAATTAATTATTTTTATCTAAATAGTTTGAGAATAATATTTAGATCCTTTTAATATAGATAATATCTAAATTTTTTTACTTGAATAATATCTAACAATTTCCCACTGAAGATTTAATTGATAACTAATCAATCATCACACCACCTTGTCACTATTATGTTGCTTACATTTATATCAAGCTATATAAATATGTACCAAACAAACTTATCATTGTTTATTGTTTTGGTTATAAACTTTGTTGTGTTGTCTTTGGTGTGGACTTTTCACATATCCACAATTTCTTCTTCACTTTCTCATAAATGAAGTGAAATTAAACATGCGTGTTCTTGGTTTTTTAATGAAATATTAGATTCCTTACTAGATACAAGACTGCCTTATCACAAAGAAATAAAAACCTTTTGTTGTTTGTACAAAAGTTCTTCCAACACTAATTTCAACCATACCACATATTATGTCTATTAGCTTGTGCAGGAACTACATATTATGTTTCTTTTGTTTACATAACCACAATTTATTGTAGCTTTGAGACCTAAGTTATAATCCTGTCAATAGGCATAAACAAATACTCGATATTGGATTTGTTTGTACTAATATCACCTACATAATAAAAGGTAATATATTCTTCGACAATAAAATCCACATTTTTATTCACCCTTTTCTCCTTAATGAACAAAAGATTAGACTATTTAAAATGATATTTCCTTATTATAATAAGTAATGTTTATTATAATACATTTATTATATTACATACTTCAATACATATATGATCCTCATCATTTTTATGATATAGTAATAAGAAAAAAAGCCCTAATTAATCTCAATCTTATAATGCAATATCAAAGCTCCCCATAATATATCTTAGCATTCTGTTTATAGGATTTTAATGCTCTCTACCAGGACTTACTATGTTGTAACTAACTATTCCCGTTCTATGTGCCATGTTTGGTCTTGTACAAATATTGAAAAACATTAACTCTCAGAGTAAATGCATATGATACTCAAGACATTTCCATCCTTTTATCTTCATTACTAGGACTCTTACTATATGATAACTTGAAATTAATATGAATAAGGGTAGATATTGGCTTATAGTTTTGCATGTTGAAGTATTGCAAAACCTTCTTTAAGAAGTTTTTTTTTAGAAATTCAAATCTTTTTGTTATTTTTGTTTCAATAAATTTGCATTCCTAGAATCTTATTGGTTGATACCAAGTCTTTCATTTCAAATTACTTAGTCAACTATGCTTTCAATTCTTTAATACATTCTTTTTTGGGTCCTGTAATTAACATTTCAACAATAGACAACAATAAGATAGGGAAATCATTATCAACAAATCTATTAATTAAAAATATGCATAAGGGTCTCCATTAAGTTTGTTGTATTTAAGGTTCATAATGAAGGAATCAAACCTCTTATACTAATATTTTGGTGCCTATTTAAAACTATAACGAAGGCTCATAATAAAGGAATTAAGTATGTTGTATCTAAGTTTTCTTTTCCTTTTCTTTAAGACCTTCTGGCTAGAGTATGTAAATTTTTCTTCAAGATCTCTATGAAGAAAAAAAATTTTCTTATCTAACTACTATAGATGTTAGTTAAATATAACACATATTTTCAAGACTACTCTAAATGTAGTAAGTTGAACTACAAGGGAAAGTATTTCATTTAAATCAATTCCTTTCTTTTGAGTATGCCCTTTCACTAACAATATTACAAGATATCACTCCACTTGATTTTTACTATTTCACTTAATCTTATTTGTTACCAATTGGCTTCACTTCTTGTAGTGATGGTACAAGTTTTCAAGTTTTTATTTTTACACAAAGCTTCAATTTCTTCCTGTATTGCTACTATATATCTACTAAGAGACGTTTAGATTCTTAAGCATTTTTTGGGAGTTGATAGCTCTCTACTCTCTATTAAAAGGTAGTATGCTATATTATCCTCCATTACATAATTTGAGTGATAATTTTATGGTCTTTTATGTGATTTAATTGACAAACTTCTAGAGCTTTAAACTTAGCTAGTTTTAAAATATCTTTCTCTAATATGGCTTCAAAAGAAACTTTAAATTACTTTTCACCTTTATAGGAGTCTTTGATCTTCTTTATGAATTGAAGTTGCTTTTTCTTTCTTTTGTAATTTATCTTCTACAAAGGTGATATCCTTACTAACAATAACCTAATCTCATAAGTGATAACCCGTGATTCTATTAACATATCCTAAAAATAATTGTTTCTATCTTTTAGATCCAACTTTGTGTTTTTTTATATTATTCATCATGTACATAAGACCTTCAAATATATGAAGATTGAAATAATCTACTAGCTTCTCAATCCACGTCTTTGTTAACATTTTCAACTTAATTGTAGTTAATGGAATCTGAGTCATAGGGGGCATTAACTACTTTTACCTAGAAAGCCTCATTTAGGCCTATAGCTCTCAACATCACTCTTGTTCCTTCTAACAAAATTATATTGATTCACTTTGGTATTTTGTCTTGTTAAGGAGTGTATGCACCGATAAACTATCTTTTGATGTATTTTTACTTTCACAATGTATCAAATTCGTTGCTAGTATATTCTAACATAGTCTTTAAAGTGAAAGTTTAACATGTTCATATGACTGTATTATATGATCTAATAATATGATTTTAAGAGAATAAAGGTGTCAAATCATTAATGAGCTTTATCATTTAAATGGATTTTGACACCCGAAGAGCATAAAGTTTCCTCTTAAGAAAAACTTTATTATTGAGTGACTTGACCTTATATAACTTTATGAGATGATCTCATATCTTTTTTGTCATTTTCTTCTCTTCTATGCTTAAGAAATTTCATATTAACATTAAATGAAGATCTAAAGTAGCATTCGTGTCTATCTCATTCCATTAGATATCATCTATGAAGTTTGTTAACCTTCTGCTAATAGATGCAACACAATTATTCTTTTTAAGGATAGCTTTCATCTTCAACTTCCATAATGGGAAATTATTCTCATTGAAATTCTCAACATTAAATTTGGCTGCGATTGTCCTATCTCAAACTACATTAAGCTAAGAGTGATAGATCTCATTATTTCATAAACAATAATTGTATGCGTGAACAATGCCTAATACCTTAAAAATTGAAATAATATCTAATTTATTTTTTTGATGTGGAAGATCTACTTATAGTGGTAACCGTAGAGCATACATTAAGTAGATTTAGACACCCTAACCTAGAATTAATACCATTTGTTGAAATAATTAGATAAATAGAGTAAGATTGTAACTAAATTAAGCTTGGAAG
>JANJEY010000009.1:27694466-27707927 GCA_024703695.1 Erythroxylum cataractarum
AAAACAATTTATTGTCATATTGTACAGTTGTGCTGTATATTTTTAAATCTGTCTCCAAAAATTATAATAATAAATAATAGTCACATTTTTAATTTAATTTAAAAAATTAATTTAATAATATTTAGTTCATAAAAAAATTTAAATTATTTATTTTAAAAAATAAAATATTTTTATTAATAATTTATTAATAAATAGTATATAAAATATTAAAATAAGGAGATGTAGGAGGGAAGGAGGGAGATTTTAAGATTTTTTAAAAATTTGCAAAAAAATCCCCATATTTTTTAAAATTTTCGATACCGATAAATTCCATCCAAAACAGGCAGATACTAACCGGTATTTAAACCCAGTATGATTGACCGTTTGTTTCGTACCGATTTTGATCCGGTATGAAACAGTATTCACAATTCTACTTCAATCACTTTTGGCCTGGTTTTGATGCTACAACTTGTTGTGTCGCATACAAAAGGCAATCCATAACTTTTATAATTTCTTTTATTACCATAAGAAAGACAATTTATGGATAATTATAAAAACAAATAACTTAGAAAATTCTTAACAAGATATTTATAGACTTTATGTAAGATTTCTAAGTACAATGAATATTTTCAGACAAGTCTAAAGTCAATAAACCTTTATTTCCACAAATGCTTAATGTTAGTTAATTTTTGTTTCCACAAATGCTTAAAGTCAGTAAAAGTCTATTTCCATCAAAATTTAAAGCATATATCGCAATTCTCCACTTTAACTTGAATTTTAAAATATCTAACTAAAATTCAGCTCAGTCACACAAGCCCCTAAGGACTTCAAGCTATGTGAAGATATACCAAGTTCAAGCTATGCTTGAACTTCTCCATAAGAAATGACTCTGCCAACATATCTATCAGGTTCTCAATTGTAGATATCTTTTATATGAAAAACACATTATCCTTAATAACATCTAAGATAAAGTTCAATATGACATTCATATGCTTTAATCTTTCACGATAGACAGGAACTTTAGCCAAACTTAGGGCATTATGACTGTTACAGTAAACAATAGAGTTTTGTATATCTATATCCAAACTATTAACAAGATCATGCAACCATATACTTTCTTTAATCTTGAAATGTTGCTTTCCAACTAATCACACAATCAAATAGGGTAAAGATATAATATGACACTAATCTCCTTCTTAAAAGATTATACTGTAATTAAAATTTGTATAACCAACAACACCACTTATTGAACCATAAGAACTATAACAAAAAATATTGCTCATACCTCTCAAGTGTTGCATAATCCACTCAATAGCTTCCTAATAAGCTTTCTTATGATTACTTATAAACTTGCTTACTACATTAATTGCATATATTAAATATGATCTTGTGTGTATTATGACATACATCAGACTTCTAACTATACTTTAGTAAGGAATTTACTTTATATAATCCTTCTTGACATCTGAACTAAGTAGTCCACTAACATCAACACAAGCTAAATACCTAACAAATTTCCTTATTCTCTTCTTATCATCTTTATTGATATACTTGTGTCAATTTTTCCTCCTAACATTTGAGGACTTATTTACCACTATCCTACTTGGAGTTTTAATTTCAATCTCTACTTTATAGTTATCACCTTAATCCCTTTTACCTTTAAAATCCCTAAGCTCCTCCATTTGGCTAAACATAACATATTCAACAAAAGTAGCATCTCATTTGATCACAAACTTTAAAGTTCTATCATTTTTATTATACTATAGTATATACCCTTTAACTCTAGTAGTACCCTAGAAATAAACACTTCATTTTCTTAAGTTCCAATTTACCTTCATTAGCATGAGTATAAGTAGGCATATTATAAGGTCAGAATAATCAAAGGAGTATCACACTAAATCTTCTGGAGGAGTCTTGTAATGTATTATAGTTGATAGAGATCTATTCACCTAATAAGCAACAATATTAACTGTCTTAGCATAAAACTACTTTGAAAGTTTAGTATTTAACTACAAATATTGAGCATGTTGCATAAGACTATGTTTGGTTAGACGTAAGGTTTTTTGTAGAATGAAATAGTTTATAATAGAATAGAATGTAAATTGATGTAATATTAGAAAATTATTGTTTGGGAGGGATGGAAGGGTTCATAATGTAACATAGTGAATTGTTGTTTGGATGAAGAGTTTACAATATAATATATTGTAAAGTTATTTATCAGTTTATATTCCATCCTAAACCTCCCAAATTGAAGATTTTTTTTTTACTATTTAAGATTAAATGGGATGTAATAGGAAACTCTCATTTTCCATCATATTTCATATCATTCTATTATAAACCCTTCTCTTAAACGATGGAATAATATTACATTCCATTAATAAACCCCTAACCAAATATAGTCTAAGTATTTAGTTCATCTATTATATAACTCCATTTTACTATGGTGTATGAAGAACAATATGTTGCCTTGTTATACCTTCCTTCTTATAAAATTCATTAATTGGCTTATTATAGAATTCCATGCCATTACCCATTCTAAGTATCTTCACCTATCTTCTGATACATTTTTTAAGTGTAGTCTTGCACTTTTTAAACTTTATAAACATTTTATCATTCAATTTTATAAAATACGTCAATAATTTTTCTCAAGTAATCATTAATAAATGTGAACAAATAATTACATCTTCTATGAGATTGAATTAGAATTGGACTCTATAAATCTAAGTGAATATAATCAAGGATACTAGTGGAAGGCTGCTTATCGAAACTAAATTTGAACTTATGCTACTGACCAAGAATATAAGACTTATATAACTTCATCTTCCTAATCACATTATTTAATAACCTTTCTTACTTAATATCTCAAGTCCTTGCTCACTTTTATGAACTAACTTGTGATAGCGTAACTTCATATTGCGATCATTTTATCTTGATGATTGAGAATCAAATGTTGATCTCATTATTTTTTTTCTTACTAAGACATAATGCTAGGCTATAATTTTATTTTGTTCACAGTCAATGCACCTTTTACTACCTTGAGCTGCCCATCACTATTATAAAACTTATACCCTTGACCATTAACGTATCTATATAAAATTAGATTCTTCTCAAGCTAAAAAAATGCTAAGCATCCAATGTTCTAATAATTCAATCATGCACTTTCATCTACCCTAAACCACTACCTTTGACAATATGCTCTCCATCATCATTCTATTGATAACATCATTTTCATTCTTTTAGAAAATATAACTAATCCTGATTGAAAATCATATAATAAGATGCATCAATTTATATCACCCACTAACTTTTAGAATCATAATTACTTATAGACAAGATATGATTGTCTCTTTTATCCTCTTATTGGAACTCTTCTAGACTACAACAACACTTGCTTTTCTATTGGTTTCACTTTTTTCATTTACATTCATCCGTAGTGGATAATCTTTATTAAAGTGTCCTTTTTCTTTTTAGTTAAAGTATCAAATAACTTTAGCCTTTAATTTAGATAATGACTTACTCCTATTTTTATTATCATTTTCCTTGTTCCTTCCTCTAATAACAACCAAACCCATATATGATCCATCTTTATATGTGCTAAAAGTCTTTTTCTTTAATTCTTTGGACCGTAAAGCATCTTCATATCTCTAATATAAATAGTCTCTTTACCATAGAATATGGTACTATCAATAAAATTCTCATGTCAATTGGGAAAGAAATAAAAAAAGATTATGACTTGATTCTCATCCTTAATTTTAGCCTTAACATCTTGTAAATCTAAGATGATTCAATTAAAATTATTAATGTGATATTTTATCCGTGTACTTTTTATCATGCTTAAGGTATAAAAATTTAGTTTTGATACAAACAATTTGTAAGTGGTTACTTCCGATACTTACTTTTAAGTAGTTATTTTATCTTTGTTATTTCAAATTTATATTTTCAAATCAAACATTAACATACATCATCATTCTAAAATTTTAGGAATAAACCAAAATAAGTAATATTCATTTCATTCATTCCTCATCTATTATATTCCTAAGAATAACTATTCCACATAGGTCTAAAATCAATGAACTTTTATTTCCACATATTCATAATGTTAGTGAACTTCTATTTTTATAGATGTTTAAGATCAATAAAATTTTATTTCTACTTAAATTTAATACATATCTCACATTTTGCAAGTACGCATTTTTTTATATTTAATAATTTATAAATTATATATTTTAAATCTTTAAACTAAACTTATGTAAGTCACTTGCGCTTTAATTTATGTGAATATTATCTAATAATCTACTAATGACCTTTCCATTTTACTAACCCTTACATTATTTTATTCATTATTTAATATTATTTTAATAAATAAAATTTTTCTTTAACAATTGGACATTACTAATAATTATGCAATTGTTTCCTTTTTATGTGTAAACCCTTCAAAATATTGACACAACTCAAGGTCCCCTAACATGACATGAGCTAGTTTGGAAGAAAGTTCTATCCCACAGAAGCAATCATCAGTTGGTTAATTATTAAAAATCAACTGAAAACTAAGAATAGATGGTGTGGAAGCTAAAAATGATAGTGAAACAGTTTCACATCTATTTTTTTAGTGTTGTTTCTCTCAAAGGATTCAAATCACATTCTAATAGGTCAGCAAAATGTATACCTACTTGAAGTATGGGATCATTCTAAAAACTGCTTTATGTTGCACCATTTACTCGATTTGGAGGGAAAGACACGATAGAGTATACATAGGAGTAGAAATGAAAGTTCTAATGTTGGGGGGCCTCTATTGTGATCAAGGAAATTTTGGTAGCTCATGATACTCAATCCACCATCAGTCAAAGGATGAAATGTCTAATGATTATATTTGAGTTGTTATATACGTATATCAAGGTCTATATGACTTAGTGTCAAGCTTGTTCTCCTATCATTGTACTTTTGTTTAAGCTTAGCTTGAGTCAAATAAAATTCATTCATTTAAGAAAATGTACATATACTTATTATTATTTTTGTTTTGAAAAAAGACTAAAAAGGTTATAACTCTTAAAAAATGACACAATTATCAAAGGTTAGAGTTCCTAGTAGAGTTGATAATAGATTGACTCAAATCCTACCTTTACAAAATTTGAATTTGAACCTAAATGTCTGAATTCAAAATAAAATAAAATAAATTTCTTTTAATGGTTGGTCAAGTAATAAAAAATATTTTTTCTACTATATCATTATGAGCTGGATTAATTTTGTCCTTAATTCGCTTATCTTTTGAACTTGTTTGCTCAAGATATAAAAATAAATTACCCCTTCCCAAATTTTTTTGGGTTAAGATTTAAAAGAATTATTAATTTTAATTTTCATTGAATTTAAATATCTAAACCTAAATCAAAATTTAATCAAATAGAATTTAATAATTAATTTTCAAACAAATTCCTTATTTTGAGGTCGAAGCATTTGGTAAAAGCAGTACGGATACGTCTGTGCTACTATTTTTCTATCACTTTATGCTTGTGGTATTACTTAACAGTAATTAAAAATAAATCAAAAAAACAGAAGAACATAGAATATGCAAAAAGGCAGAAGCTGGACTGTCCTTTTAGGTAAGATTATCCAACAAATTGGGGGAACTTCTCATACGTGGTTTGACAAGACTGCCTGAACCAGAAAGAACTAATTAAACCTATAATAGATAACTGAAGAGGCTTTATCAATTTAACAAAAAGAACCTGATTGATCAAAGAAGTATATTCTTTTTTTTTTACATCCGGAAGCATAAACATTTATTATTCAGTCTAAATGATAACAACAGAAGATATTTTGGCCAGATAGTTCTTTAATTAGTTACCCTTTAACATGGGACTGCCAAGTCATACAGAACATTTTCCAAAGGGCACTTGAATTTCCTCCAAATTCAGCAACCTTTGGCCATTCGATCCGATAAATGCTGAAGACACCAAGTCACCGTATGCGAAGTCAGTGGAACTTGATCCTACACAACTTGTCATTCACCATGTAATTGGCTCCAAACCCATGTAACCCTCTCAAAACATATTATTCACAATCACATCTCTGTTTGCCTATTTACACAAAAGAAGTCACAAATACACTACCTTTCTAGTATATATGATCTAAACGGAATCTCGTCCAATATCAAGGATAACTACATTTATGAATCTGTACATTTTCCTATGGCATGTTCTAAGAGAAAAGAGAAAAAGACATTACGTACACAATGGATACATAGCTTTGGTGGAGCTTTCCGACACCAATCCTCCAGTAATGTAGTTATTTACAATTGAATGGTGCACATAACTGCAGTGTTGAAATCCAAAGGGCAATGAAATGGTGGCTTTGTAATGAGTGATCTCCACGATTTCTGCCTAGGATTGTAGATCTGGATGAACAGAGTTCCTGCCCTCTTCAGCTGTCGTGACCTTCTAGTTTCTATATGATCAACTGCTTTCAAAAGCGACATTACATGTAACTCTCCATCCAATGCAACAAAGCCAAATGAAGAGTGGAAAGGAGCCTTTCTTGGTACACTGGACTCTCTGTCCCAAGAGTTTGCGGCCATGTCATATCTGCAATCCATAGACATCAACAAGGAAATTTGTAGACAGTATGTTTATAACAGACCAACACAACAGCTGTGAAATAACTCGCAAGCCCTATCAAGGTAAAGAGATGCTGAATCAAATGTATTCAACTGTTATCTGGTTTTTCGAACAAGTATGTAATGCCTCTTACATGCACGGAGATTATGCAAATAAAAGATTTGCCTTCCATCCCACAGAAGAAATTATATTGATCCTATAATTTCCTATAAAATCAACTTTCCAGCTTAGGATCATTTTCTCTGGTGTTACTCAGTATCACTCCAAGCTTGTTGGACGTTCTATCTAAAACTATTGATCAAAACTGAAACAGTTTTGGTTACCATTATCCCAAGTAAAGTCGATGATGAAGGCCACAATAAACGAGTAGTCTCTTCTCATGAATACTAGCACAAAAAGTATAGCTTAAAGAAAGAGTAGTAGATAAACAAGGAGTTAAACACTGGATAGCTTTATGAACGTTACAAAGATTTAATACGTAATGCAAATCCCAACAGCCACAGAGTGTGCAACAGTGAATGATGGAACTAGAAAGCACCAGAAGTTAAGTTGTCTAATGTCTACATTTCGTAGTAGAAGGCAAAATAACAGGCAAATGCATAAACAAACTAACAGAGCAGTCAACTCACTCACCTGAAAATGTCATTGTTATCAAGCATAAACACAGCAGGCCGGCCCCGATCAAGATCGTCCTCAATAGTAGCAATCTTTCCGAGCCTGGCTCTCTCACCATCTTCCCACATATCCCCAACCTCCCTCCACTTCCCACACCCATTCTTCTTCACATCCATAACCACTGCATCCTTATAATACTCATCTACAGGAAACACCCCAGAAATCGTCCTCGACTCTCCATACCCTCCCATCACCCAAAACTCTCTCTCCTCCACCATAAACCCCACGCACCCCGCCCTGTATCTCGGCAACCCGTCCACCGCCACCCACTCATCTCTCTCCACATCGTACCTCTCAGCCGAACTCATCCTACTCCCCGCCGCCCCAAACAGAGTGTGTCTCGACCCCCCTCCCGCCACCACTATCTGCCCCAATCTCGGAATCGCCGCGCATGCGAACGACCCTCTGGGGGACAGCATCGGCGACAGCTGCTCCCACCCGAAACGGGCGAAATCGAACCTGAACGCCGAGGACGAAGGCGATGGGCGGTCCATCGGAAACGAACGCGTGTCGAAGAGGGACCCGCCCAGCACATAGAGGTGGGCTCCGAGAGCTATGGCCGTGAAGTTGCAGAGTCCGTACACGTGGGGGTTGCAGGGCATGTGAGGGAGAGATCTCCAGGCGAGGCTTTCCGGGTCGAATAGGTACGGCGATGAGACCGACGGGTCCTGCGGGAAGACGCAGAGGAGGTGGCTCCGTCGGAGACGGCAGCGGAGGGAAATTAGGGTTTTGGAGGAGAGGAATACATACCAAGACTTGCAGGTGGCTTTCAGGCGAGTCTGGTGGGAGTATGGGACCATTGAAAGTACCTGCGCTCCGACGTCGTTTGGGAGGCCGGGGATTAACAATAGGGTTTCGTCCATCCAAAACGGAACTGAAACTGACGTCGGGGGAATTTGAGGCAAAAATCCAATAATTTCAATCAAAGAGTAGGAGTGTCTTGGGACTTGCTTGAACCCACCAAGCTGTTCTTTCTACTCTCGAATCGAATCTCGATTATAGAAAAAAAGAAAAAAAAAACCATTTTCAATCTACAGTTTTATGACACGTGTAGTGTCGGTTATGTTAAGGCGGTTGCGCTCAATTTTTACAGAGGGAGCGAAAACTGTCAAGTGTTGGGTTTAGTTCCGGACTGCTGGGATCAAATTCAACGCCATGCAATGCAATGCAATCACGGTAACCCGACAAAGATCGAATGTTACTAAACATACACCAACTCCAAGCCAAATGAGCGAGTTTCGTTATGTTCCAATATAGTCATTTGTAATAAGAAAAAATAAGAGAAAAAGGATGGGAGTTACTTACGGACCATTCAACAAGCTGCTAAAAAAAATAGTGAAAATTAAATATATCGTCTTCTTGTACCACTCACCCCAATCCATGAAAGTGAATTTCAACGCCACACACACAGCGCAACTCAGTACCCCGAACAACCTGCAGCAAAAGCTCTCTTCCCTTCACCTCCAACAACAATTTATCCTTTTCGTGTAAAAAAATACAGTTCGGAGTCATTTGTTGGGATTATTCGCTGAGTGCCAATGAAACAGCGTCTTTACCGGTTGGAATCATTCGTTGTCTTCATTGTCTTTGAAAATAGCCTCTCTCTCTCTCAATTAGAAACAAGACGATCTACTATTGGATATTTCTAAATCCTGCGTATCAGGGACTATTGTTGTATTATTTGTCTTCGGTGAGTGCTGATGACATGTACAAATCCATTATAAAAGGTCATTCCCTCTTTCTGTTGTTGCAAACAACATTTCTCACTTGGGGCAAGGTATCCAAAGGCAAATTATTGCAGGTACCAACATTTGTTTTGAAGATCCAGAATTGGTTTGGATAAATGGAAATATACTTAACATTAAAGGGAATAGACGCTGATATTCAAACTAGTAAAGAGAAGGTTGGGACTCGTTAAGTATTTATATTTGTATGTCAAGTTCAATGGCTTTCCGTTTGTTGGAATCCTGTTTTTTTTTTTTTTCTGGTCAATTTTTTTTTATCAATCCTATGATTGCAGATTGTTGCTAGTTATCACATATTTATCCTAGAGATGCTGAAGCCCGGTTGGTGGCGTTAATAACATGACTACGTTGCATAACTTGTATGAGCCTTTGGTTCTGCACAATTTGTCCACCGGATGTGTAAGAACTCTATCTTTATAAACTAGAGATAGTGTATATTATTGAATATATGAACTCTAGCTTTATAAACTAGTGACAGTATGTATTATTGAATATATGAAAGGCATTCTACTGCTATTACAAGGGTGATTCCACTGAATACTCCTCACAGAGTTGAAATGCTCCTAAAAAAGAAGGATATTTTTTTGTCTGTAATGTCTCTCTTTTTCATCCTTTCTTCTTCTCTCCTCTCCCCCTTTTGCCTCAAAATTACCTACTAAGGCCATTATGTTATACCCCTGACCTTGTGCCAACTAAGCCCCTAACTAACTAACTCACTCATTCCTCTCATCCCCTCTTTCTTTCTCCTTGAGTATACTCTCCATATCCTAGGCTTATTTATGTTTCTGTTATTCTCTTCTCTGCCTAAAATACCATCGACATTAGTGCTATTATTGCTGCCCTCTAGAAGAGCAGCCTTGTCTTCAAGGCTGCATTGAAGAAATTGATTGCGAAGAACAAATTCATTCTCCCATGTAGCATTCTACATTCTCTTGCCCTTCCATTTAACTAACCATTGGCATGTGGAGTCTCCCTCCTTAGTAATTACTCAGCTAGCTAGGACACTTTTAGGTTCAACGACCTCATCCAACTCTACCTCCATTCCTTTAGGCAAAGTTGTCTCGATAGTGTAGCTTCCCACAACCCTCTTTTGTTGAGACACATGAAATACCAGATGGACTCTAGAGTGTTGGGGTAGTTTGAGCTTATATGAGACTACTCCACATTTGTCTAGAATTTGAAAAGATTCAAAGTATTTTGCCGCTAGCTTTTGATTAATACGTCGGGCCACTGTTAGCTATTTGTGGGGATGAAGCTTAAGAAATATCCATTCTCTCACTTGGAAAGACGACAGAATTCTTTTTCTATCAGCATACTTTTTCATCTGGTCTTGTGCCTTATTCAAATTGTATTTAAGCTGATGCAACGCCTCATCTCTGTCGATTAACTCTCTAGCCACTGCCTCCACTTTAGTTTCTCGCTGTTAATGCCGAACTAAGGTTGGGAGTTTCCTAGCATAAACCACTTCAAAGGAAGTTGAACCCATAGACATATGGAAAGTGGTACTGTACCATAGTTTTGCCCATGAAATCCAATAGGATCAATGGCTAGGTTGTTCAAAAGCAAAACATCTCAAATAAGATTATAGACACTTATTGAGAACTTTGGTTTGTCCATTCGTTTTTGAATGATAAGAGGAGCTCATCTTAAGCATAGTACCCTGCAGCTGAAACAACTCCCTCCAGAAATAACTAACAAACAAAAGATCACAATCACTTATGATCGATTGTGGCACTCCATGTAGGCATATTACTTCTTTAACAAACACCTAAGCCACACTTTTAGCAGTATAAGGGTGCTTTAATAGAATAAAATGGCTATATTTAGATAGCCTATCCACCATGACCAGTACTGTTTTATACACCTTAGATCTAGGAAGTTCCGTGATGAAGTCCATTGAGATATCTTCCCAAATCTGGTTGGCAATCGACAAAGATTGTAGTAGACCCCCAAGAGATGTGGCAGCATATTTTTGCCTTTGACATGTATCACAAGAATTGACAAAGTCTTGAATGGACTTCTTCATACCGATCCAATAAAGATTGCTTGCAATTCTCCTATAAGTGCTTAGAAAACCTAAATGGCCTCCAATAGGGGAAGAGTAAAACTCTTTTAGGACTAATGAAATACAAGTGGATTGAGTTGAAATCACCTAACCTTCCCTTATATAAAAGAACAACTTGGTGCCATAAAAACCCCGACTCTAGAGGTTGGATCTTGCTACAGATCCTTTATAATGCTACTCAAAATAGGATCTTGGTGCACCTCCTTCTGGAGGATTCGACTATGAGCCTATAATGAGTAAAAAATGATGTTTTTCAACTCTTCTTCTTTATATACCTGTGACAACGCATCAATAATTTTATTTTCTAGACTCGGTTTGTACATGACTTCCAAATTATAACCCAAAAGCTTAGCCATCCAACATTGTTGATCTATAGTAGACACCCTTTGCTACAATAAATGGAGAAGGCTTTACTGGTTTGAATACACCACAAATGATCTACCCAACAAATAGGGGCACCAATGATGCATTGCCAACACCAATGCCATTAGTTCCTTCTCACAAGCCGATTTAGAAAGATTTTTCTTTGAAAAACCTTTACTAAAATATGCTATTGATCTCCTATTTTGCATCAAAACTGCACCTACCCTCTTTCCTGAAGCATCACATTCAACTTTAAAAGATTGGAAAAATTTTGGTAGAGCTAATACCGGAGAAGTAATCAAAGCCTTTTTTAATGTCTCAAAGGACTCTAAAGCTGTTGAGGTCCAATGAAACCCTTCTTTCTTTGTTAGTTCAGTGAGAGGTTTTGCTATTTTAGCATAGATCATAATGAATTTTCGGTAATATCTGGTCAACCCAAGGAATCCTCACACCCCTTTAACATTTCGAGGAATAGGCCATTTCACAACATTTAAAACATTGGCTGGATCAACTGCTACGTCTTTTTCAAAAATAACATGACCCAAATATTCCACTGTTCGTCTTCTAAAACTGCATTTTTGCTTGTTAAACACAAACTGATGCCTTTTTAATAGCTCCAAAACACTTGTTAAGTGCAAAAGATGACTATTCCATTCAACACTATATACTAGAATGCCAAAAAAAAAAAACAGAACAAACCTCCTAAGGAAATGTCTGAAAATGTCATTCATTGGAGACTAAAACATAGTTGGCGCAATGGTCAATCTGAATGGCATTACTAGGAATTCATAGTGGCTATCTGTTGGACCAATGGAGGTTGACAAATAAAATCCTTCTATGTTTTGATAATAATAAAATTTATAGAATTGGTTAACAAATAATTTCAGGTAATTAGATTAAATGGTGGTACACTTGTTGAATTATGATGACACATGTTGACTATCCAAATTAGATGAAATTTAAATCAAGATTGCAATAATAAGTATCAGAGATAAGATCGTTTTTGAAGAATTCAAATCAGCATCTCAACAAACAAAGATTGAAGATTATGTGAGATCTGTCAGTTGGAACCAGTACTAGTCGACCATCATATTGCAAGTCAACTAATAATAATTAGATATGTAAGTTGGAGCTTGAGACAAGTCGACCAGCACGTTGTAAGTCTACTATTAACAATAGACCTGTAAGTTGGATAAATGGAATAGTCGACTATCATCATATTAGTCGACTATTTGAAGAACGGAGATGAAATTTTCACAAAAACGTTGGTACTAGTCGAATATTCCTTGAAGATAAGTTGACTATAATATATTAGTCGACTATTACTAGTCGACTAGTCTACTATCAGTTGCAGCTGAACATAATTGACTGTGTCAATTGATTTCAAACGGGAGAAAAATCTTCATACAATGGTTAGGAGCATTCTACAACGACTAGAAGAGTTCTACAATGTCTAGAAACAACTTGAAGTCTGCAAATAAATTGAGGGAACTTCAAAGGATCGTATACATAAGTCCAAAGCAAAGCATACTACTATAGGTCCAATTTATCATCAATTTGCTCTTAGCTTGTTCTAAATTGTACTCAACTGTACTGAGCTTTACAAGTTCAATTTCTATTATTGTCATTGTGAGTTGAGTGATTAGTGGAGAATCACTTGGAAGGTAGGATTTGTGTCAAAAAACAGATCGATTGTAAGGTGTAGCTTAAGCCGGAAGTCAAGTTGTGTTGAAGTGTTCACACTGAACTAAAAAGTGTGTAGTAAAGAGTTTTGCCAAAATCCTAAGTGAGAGCTTAGGTAGAGGACGTAGGTCTTATGTTGGACCCCGATCTTTTATTGGACTTTAGCATTGGTAAATGACTATGAAATAAAAAATGAATAGTGAAAGTGTAAAATTTTGGAGAATAGGAAATCTAAAATTTTGGGCTAAAAGTACCCACTAAATCTTTGTAAAATCTTATATTATGATGTTAATGAAATACTTTTGAATTGTATTGTATTTTGTATATGTTTGATAAAAAG
>JANJEY010000009.1:27759478-27771570 GCA_024703695.1 Erythroxylum cataractarum
GCCAAGTAAGCATTAAACATTAAATGCTTAGGTAATAAAGTCAAATGTGGAAAAGTCAAAGGACCAATCACAATTTTTGAAAATAAGAAAACAAATACCAAGCTATTTCAATCCAATTTCGGTTCCTACATGGTTTAAGGGTCTACTTTAGGGTCCCACCAAAAAATGCAAGAGTTTTAAGATCAAATAACAGTATAAATTCAACCGGTTCGCCACTCGGTGATTTTTTTTCCGGTCCGAGAATTTTCTCTGAAAAATTTCAGAAAAATTTCTATAATTCTAGTAAAATAGAAAACAATTTATGGCACACTCAGAATAATTTTTCAAACCCATTAATCACGTTAATCACAATAAAATTGCCTTAGGCACAAAAATCGGGAATGTCATGTATGCATGTACAGTAATTTCATGTGCTCAAATGGTACTGAGTACCAATCCTATTAAGCATGAACGGTCCTAAATCATTCCGATCCATCTCATCCTATGCTAAATTTACTATTTTACCCTTCTAGTAGGGGGTGGGATGTTACATTAAGGACAAGAAAGTGATCATTGAACAGCTTAGCACTGAATTGATAATTGTTGATCCTTTAACAAAAGGCATGCCACCAGTGAAGTTCAAGGATTATGTTGTTAAAATGGGATTGAGTTACTTTATATAGTTTTCATTGTATGGACAATGTTATTTTCATGAAACTTTTATAATATTTTCTCATATTATGGTGTACATTATTGAATTTTGAGAAAATTGATTATTGTGGACCTGAAATAAACATATGGCTTATTCATTAAGTAATGTTATCACATTCGGTAGATACAATTGTACTATATTGTAATACATGAAGATAATACTCAACTACTAGAGAATTTACCTCCATGATTCATATATTATATTTGGATCTAATTAGAATTTGATACCAAGTTAAACGTATAGATCAAGTGGGAGAATGTGAGAACTTTACTCATAAATGGTCCAACGTTATACATTTAGTAGGTATTAATTCCTGGGGTTTTGGTAATTGATATTGTGCTTGATGGGGGCCCATTCTTTCTCATAAATGGTCCAACGTTATGCATTTAGTAGGTATTAATTCTTGGGTTTTTGATAATTGATATTGTGCTTGATGGGAGCACATTCATATAGGTTTTCTTCTCAGATTTTGGGCCTCTAAATTTCTTTTCTCTTCTAAAGATATACACTATCGTATTGGGAATTGAGAACGAATTCCAAAAACTTAACTCTTTAAGCACAAACAACAATGGTATGAGGTATTTTGTTTTTCTTCCGCATTTATTTTACATGTTATTCTAATGTATATTATTGTTGAATATACGTTAGAATATGCTTACAATATTTCCATGTCTATCACTTTCTAACAGCTGTTTTAATATCATTGTACAACAGAAACTTATGGTTAGCTCGTTCAAAAAATATTTGCAGTGGTGCCATAATAAAAACTTAGTACAGAAGAGTGACTTTGTTACCTACTTTGATTGCAACTAAAATGCTAAGCAAGCTGTGCTCTTGAAATTTGGCAAGTCTGGAAAAGCTTCACGTGATTTGTTGCCAATGATATTATAATGTTTTTGAGTTTTCTAAGATATGTGGTGATAGATAATAATTTTCTTTCTTTTTATTGCTTCTCTTTTAATTTGAGTCTAGGTGATAGCATTATACAGGTGCTGAGAAAGGAGGTAGTGATAAAGAAGATGTATTGCATTCCGGTGACTACTTCTGATGCAGAACCTCCCAAGTTGGAACTTAACAAGACTATAACATGTTAGGCTTATTGATCAGGCACCAATAATCAGTCGTTAAGCCTGGCAAGGTTTTCTCACAGGTTTCGCCAGGCCAATCCCTTCCATAAACCTAAAGCTTTACTTGTAGTGAACTATAAATTTACTGTTAGTTCGCTAACGTAGGGGTTAAATATTGCACATTTCTATAACACAAGGTATTCAGAAAGCCCCTTTATAGAATTCTTTCAACTTAATTTACAAGAATGTTTTTTGTTTTTTCTTTTGTTTCATGTCTTTCCTTTAACAAACTATGGCATTTCTCATTGATAACCGTTCTGCTTCACGAAATCCGAGAGACTCTTAAGTGAGTGAGACGGGCAAAAGGCCATTTAAAATTAGAAGTGGTAATGATGATGAAAAGTTTCCAAGCTTGGAGGCTAGAAAAAAAGCTGTGTGAGTCTCAAAACCAAAGAGAAAACGCTCTAATGTTTCCTTGTGCGAGAACAAGGTGGCGATCAAAGTTTTACTGCATTACCATCAGCTCTACGATCTTCTGAAGCTACTTTTCCACATCGTGCTTTAGCTGGTGTTTCCTTCTGCTCACGCCCACTCTTTGGCCTCCAATGGAACCCTTTGAACACGAGGGGCCACAGTCCAAATGGAGCAAGACGAGAAAACGAGATGATACTGCCCTGCCACCAGCTCCGCTGTCTTATAGCGCAGCAGTTATTGGGACCTCCACTGCAGCCATAGCTGAGGAGACCATAGCTTGGGTTGATGAGGTGCCCCTTCAACGAGGAAGGCGACATCACTGACCTCCCCCTCGAACACGGAGGAGGCCTCCAACTGTCCCAAACCTTCAGGGAAAAATTAGATAGACAATGGGCCAATGCTGTCATTGTTAAACTGCTCGGCCGCCGAATCGATTTTCAAGCTATCTCCACCTGTATTCGTGCCCTCTAGAAACTGAAAGGAGCCTTGAAAATCATAGACCTTGAACATGATTTCTTCATGGTTTGTTTCAAGGAAGAAACCGACTTTCTCCATACACTGACTGACGGCCCGTGGATCATCTATGGGCAAGCTCTTTCAGTCCAGCGCTGGCAACCTTCCTTCCGGCTGTCCACTGGCCAAGCTCACCGGGCAGTGACCTGAATCTGCTTCCCCGACCTTCCCATCAGTCAATACCACCCCCGTATCCTCCTGGCACTCGGCAACATGGTTGGCAAGATGGTGAGGCTGGACTAAAATACCTTACAGCAGCTCCGTGGACGTTACGCCCGCCTAGCTGTGGAAGTTGACCTGAGCAGCCCATTGCGAACCACCGTGGAACTTGACGGAGAACTCATGCAGGTGCAATACAAAGGACTACCGCAACTGTGTTTCTAGTGTGGCAAGGTGGACCACGCGACGGAGTCTTGTCTGCATCGCCCTCCCGGACCTTCTGAGAACCCGGTCCCCCCTCGCAGCACCGACGAGACTGCTGCCCCTGCCCCCGCGATGGATGTCGGTGTCGGGAGTAATGTCTCCCCCAGCTTCGGACCTTGGTTCCTGGTCCACAAGACACGCCGTCCTCCCTCCCAATGGTCACCTCCGCAGGCACGATCCCAACGTCCTTCTTCCCAGGCCAGCTTCCACACGTCCCCTCTAAAATCCGGCTCAAGATATGCGGCTCTGACAGATGCTAACATGCTGGAGACGTTGGTGGGAACAGCAGACTCGAGCTCACGTGCGTCCTCCTCTAAGGGACTGGGCCACCAACAACGTTTGGGCCCTGTTATGGGCTCTGCCTCTCCAACCCCCAACAGCTTCCACTTTAAATCCCATGGGTCTGGACCCAAACCCAAGAAAGGACCAACTGGCCTAAAAGGAATAGTGCCACACCAGACCCGGGCCTCCTCATCTAGGACCCGTGGGGATTGGGCCACAACATCAGACCGGGCCCCTCCTTTCACCTTTCAACCCCACACCAACGATAATCATGTTGCGGTTGAAATTACTTCTCACACAGATATCGTGTGTGAGGCCCAACTTCTGACCACCTGCGACTTGACCCTCCCAGAGCGGTTCCAGCTGCAGGACGACATTCCGGCCCAGGAGGAGCCTCTCCAACTCGGGCCTTCTCCACACCCTCCATTGACTGACCCGTGTGACGTGGCGATATGTACGGATCCGCTAGAGGCCCCGACTCAAATGGACAGTTCCGCACCTGTAGTAGACACTGAGGTTCCGGATGCTCCCATTGGAGGTACGGAAACCTCTTAATTCCCAGTTTATCTCATTTATGTCTATCTTTATTTGGAACTGTCAAGGGGCCAGGGGGCTAACTTTCGGCTAGTCATGCGCAACTATATTAAAAGTTATAATTCGAGTGTCTTGGTTTTACTGAAACCTAGAATTAGTGGAGCTCGGGCCTTACAGGTTATCACCACTTTGGGTTATGACTCTTCCTTCCGAGTCGAAGCCACCGGTTTCTCGGGGGGGATTTGGCTGTTATGGAAAGAAGGGATTCACCTCACTATACACCTAGCGCATCGGCAATTCATTCATACCACTGTTACCTCTGACTCGTTCTGTTTTGATTTCACCGCTATTTATGCTAGTCCTCAAGCGTCGACTCAGAATCATCTTTGGCCCGCATTGGAGTAGCTTGGCCGATCTATTCACAGGTCGTGGCTTGTCGGAGGCTACTTTCATGTGAAATTGGAATTCGCCGATAAGAGGGGAGGAGCAGGCACTACGCGGATTGTGAATAAACACTTTCAAGAGTGGGCCCATAGGAGTCATCTCCATGATCTCGGTTATGTGGGCTCCAAATATACCTGGCATAGCGGCTTGGTCCAGGCTCGACTGGACCGCGTCTTTGGATCGACGGATTGGCTTCAAATTTTTCCTCAATTGGTCAATACCCACCTACCTTTCCTTAGATCAGATCTCCATCCTCTATTGATCCGTTTCCTTCTCAGTCCCTCTCGCCCATCCCAACCCTCGTACTTCCGGTTCCAGAATGCTTGGCTCACGCATCTGGGGTTTGATACCTTTGTTGATATTCACTGGAATTCTGCTAAGGCCAACTTGGGTACTTCGTTAAATCAATTAGCCCACCACCTTGAGCAATGGAACCGTAGTGAGTTTGGCAATATCTTTCATCGCAAACATCGCCTTCTAGCGCGTCTACAGGGCATCCCAAAAGCCATGACCTCGGCTAATCCGGATCACCTCCTAGCTTTGGAAGAACATTTGAGTGGCAAATTGCTGCACGTGCTTAGTGAGGGGGAAATCTATTGGCATCAGAAAGCCAAGTGTGACTGGATCTCAAAGGGTGGCCGAAATACCAAGTACTATCATACTGTTACCCTGGCTAAGCGCAAAAAGCTTATGATTACTAGCCTCACAAATTCCCAAGGGGATAGCATCTCTGATCCAGCCCAACTCGCTAATCTCGCTTGCAAGTTCTTTGCCAAGGTTTACACAGCAGAGGCGGGACCATCCTCTTGGTTTCCGCTCTCATCGACGTTCCCTCCCCTCTTGGAGGATGCACTTTGTGATCTAGCCCGACCCATCCACCCCTTGAGATTAAGCAAGCTGCTTTTGGCATGAATCCCTCCAAGGCCCCGGGGCCTGATGGTTTCAATGCCTTATTCTTCCATAAACAATGGGGTCGTATTGGCCCTCACGTGATAGCGTTCATTCAGGCAGTGTCTAGGTAGGAACGTTGGGAACAGGAGTTAAATCACACTATTATTGTCCTAATCCCGAAAACTCCGTCTCCCAATTTCATTACCCAGTTTAGACCAATCAGTCTTTGCAATGTCGTGTATAAGATTATCTCCAAAATTGTTGTTAACCTCCTGAAGCCTTATATGCATTAGTTGGTCCAGGAGACCCAGAGCCTCTGCGATAACCTGGAGCGCATCATGTGCAATTTTATCTGGGGCTCCGTGGGAGATCACCGACAGGTGCACCTTGTCAACTGGGAGATAGTCTGTCAACCCAAATAGGCGGGAGGCTTAGGCCTGAAGCGCATTCGCTTGACTAATGATGCTTTGCTTACTAAACTAGGCTGGACCCTGATTTCCCAACCTTCCACCTTATGGGTTCGAGTTGTGAGTGCTAAATATCGCCTCTCCCCGACCCTTCCCCCCCTTACGCTCCACAGGAGCAATGCCTCGAGTTTCTGGAGGGGGCTCTCCGCCACCTGGCATTACATACGGCGAGGGCTCCGTTGGCGATTGGGTGCGGGGACACGCATATATTTCTGGCTGGATGATTGGGTCAAGGAGTGTGGCCCCCTACACCGGGTGGCCACTGCCCCGATCCCTGAAGCCTCCCTGTTTGCGACAGTGGCGGATATGACAAATGCAGATGGGTCCTGGAATTGGCCCCTGTTTCATCACTTCCTCCCTGCCTCTATTTGCATGGATCTGGCGGAACCTTGTTTGCACCCTGATCACTCGACGGAGGATACCATGCGGTGGGGTCCAGCTGCCCATGGCCGGTTCTCGATCGCATCTGCCTATGATGTTATTGAAGGCCGTACCACAGATACCCATGCTCGGCTGTGGACGCTAATCTGGAAATGGGCGGGTCCCCAACGA
The DNA here is from genome assembly GCA_024703695.1 of Erythroxylum cataractarum. Taxonomy (NCBI): domain Eukaryota; kingdom Viridiplantae; phylum Streptophyta; class Magnoliopsida; order Malpighiales; family Erythroxylaceae; genus Erythroxylum; species Erythroxylum cataractarum. Next base: position 27,765,817 of record JANJEY010000009.1, read on the forward strand.
ATCCACTCTTTCCTGTGGCTCCTGAGCAACTAAAAGCTCCTGACTAACCAACAACGTGTGGCCCATCACCTCTCTACGGACAACCGTTGCTCATTCTGTGGCCAGGAAGAGTCCACTCTCCACGTCGTCCGTGATTGCCCTCGAGCCCTAGCTCTCTGGCGACAGCTCCCTGGGCGCCCGGGTGATACAGAGTTCTTTCTTTCCCACGTGATTGATTGGGTTACTTCTAACCTTCTGGTTTTGTCTCACAACCCTCACGGCCCATGGGCTACCATTTTTGGAGCGGCCTGCTGGATGCTTTGGACTTGGAGAAACAAGAGCCTTTTTGATGACGATTTCGCATAGCCGGCGAATGGGTCGAGATCTGTTTTGTCTTACGTTGAGTGGATAGCTCGAGCCTGCACAATAAAGAGCTGTGTTTTTTCGGATCCAGAGCTCCCTACCGACCACCTCGTTAATTGGTCCAAACCACCGCAACCCTGGGTTAAACTTAATACAGATGGAGCTTATCAGCCCAGATCGTCTCTTGCTTCCTCAGGGGGTCTTATTCGTGATTACACTGGTCACTGGTGCGGTGGTTTTCTCCAACATATTGGCAGTGCATCCCCGCAAATTACTGAACTCTGAGGACTCCACTCCGGGCTCTCTCTGACTTGGGAGTTGGGGTATCGACGCGTCATTGTTGAAACTGACTCTCTAGAGGTGATTAATCTTCTTTCATCGTCCCGGCCTAATTTTACTGAGAATGTTTCTTTGTTGACAAGTACCAGGGAGTTACTCAGCCGAGACTGGGAAGTTCAGATCCAGCACGTGCTCTGAAAAGGAAACCAGTGTGCAGATTTCTTGGCCTCCCTCGCAGTTCGCATTGACCTACATTATCTCCCTGCACCTCCCATGTCCCTTATGGAGCTCCTCTTGCGGGATCAGCAGGGTGTTCAGTACCCACACGCAAGCGGCTAATTAACTTTTATTTGTTGTGTCTTTTCCTTTGTATTAAAAAAAAAAGAATTAGAAGTGGTAAAGGAAGGGCTCTTATTCAACATGCCACGGAGAGCATGCTATGGAGAGCAAGAAATTGAGTATGTACATACCAAATATACGTTCTTAAAGTACATCCATTTTACTATAGAAATAATACGACCAATTGATTCTGAATGGATTTAGGCTAGATTTTAGAGTGAAAACTTGCTTCTTTAATTCGACCATATTTACAATATAAATAGGTGTAAAAGAAGATGATATCCGTACTTGCACTTTCTAATATATTGCGACTATTATCATAATATGTTCCGATGAAGTTTATGTTTAAGTTCATATTTTGTTTATAATTATCGCAATAATTTATAACCACAATGAATAATTATAATTACACTTATTTCATATCATAATTATTATGGCTATTTCTTATGATCATGCCTACATCATTTATAATTATCACAATAATCTATAATTACAATGGATTTGTTGCAATTCACAATATAAAACCTTATTTCCAACATGACCCAAAAGAAGACATTTCTTTTAATTAATTGGCTCTCCATTTCCAAGTAAGCTTGAGATGAATAATTAAACAACAAAGTGAACGTGAATGTTCTTAGACCTTAAAGGCCATGCTTTCAAATCAAACATTTGTGAAAGCTAAGTGAGTCATCATCCCACCTCGCACTCTTGTCTAATAGGGCAGCGTGGAGAGTTCCCTGCCGAGTCTGAGGAGGTGGACCCACGACCAACCTGCCCATGTTGCTTCTTCCGTAAAAAAGTTTTTTTGAGTAATCCCACGAAAGTACCAAGTTTTACATATTTTTTCTTGAGTTTATCTAAGTTTATTCATTTTCTTAACTAATTTCCTTTTGTTAATAATGGCTGAATAAGAGCACAACGTCGAATTCATTCTCAAACCATCTACTCCACATATATTGCTGGGAATTTTGTGTTCCAATTTTTTTTTTCCTATTTTTCTTTGACAAAGAGGGAGATGGATTTGGTTGTGGGCCTATTATTTTCTCACTTAACCAATATTTAGATCCTGTCAGAAACAAGGCACACCGCCATAAAATGCATTCTGGTTGACACAACCTTAGTCCTCTTTTCTTGTCTGAAAACCTTACTCCCCTTCTGTAACCAATAAAAAAAGTTACTTCGTCGTATGCAAACAATAAATGGCGACTACATCTCCCCCTACAATTAGCAAAAAGGAACCAAACTGTCAGGCTAAGTTTCCACATTATACTGCTCAAGTAACATCAACATATAGAGCAGCAGACAACCGCAGGTGAGTACCCTTTATCGACGACGTTTTCAGTTTCTGTCTTGAGGCGTCTTCGAGTTCAACCATCTTCACTATCATGCTAACCTTACCCTTGTAATTACCTACCACAAGTTCTTAGGATTTTAAGTAACTACAATGTCATTCCTTCTCCACACATAAATACATATATTTCTTCTTGTTCTTGTACGTGATCTTATCAGGTTGGAGCCAGCAAATACAAGTATAGCCATGAAGAGGACTAGCTGCACTATGATGAGCACTGAAAAGGTGGAGGACAAAAGAGAATGGGAGTGTGACAACTTGACGCTCCAAGGAGATCAGTCAACTGAGTTGTCATGGCCTCAAAGGAGCTACGTATGCAGCTTTTGCAAGAGAGCTTTCAACTCTGCTCAAGCTCTCGGGGGTCATATGAATGTTCATAGAAGGGATAGAGCAAGGTTGAGGCAGCTCCCTTCTTGGGTTTTTGATCAATGTCCAAACCCTAGCTCCAAATCTAACCTCAACCCTACTTTTTCCTCTTCAAACATACTTGCATCTCGTTCCACTAAATTCTTGCCGTGCCATTGCCCTGATAAGTCCTTGTTATCTCGACCTCTGACTAATTCCTTCGCATCATCATCTTACCAGGAGAAAAGATTAGCGCTCGAATGTTCTCAAGTTGACATTTCAAGTCCCCAAAAAGAAGATTTAACAAGGAAGAGCATCAGCGCTCTTGCTGAGATTGAAGAACTGAAAAAGGGCATCACAAAAAGACACGCTTTTAACGTTTCGAAAAAGGGCGGGGTCATTAACCTGGAAATGGAAATGGGATGTAATGATCCCAAGGAGAAGGTATTGGATTTGGAGCTTCGACTTGGCTACATGAGTTAGTTTAGGCTTCATATAGTGTTTTATACCATATGCCAATACATTCATGCTTGCGTTATATGATGTCTCCAAATGTATTATCAATTGCAAGCTCGGACATATTATCTTGCGTAGGAGACCTTTTGACTGTTCTTCTTTTGTTCCGTTCAAGGACAAAAAATGCAGATGTGTTGCCTGAAACAATATGTATTTTTTTCATGCTGAAGTGAATTTTGGTCTTACCTCTTTTAAGTGTTCGTCCATTTAACCTATCATGAGTAATCATGTTCAGAGCTGGACCTAATTAATCATGATGAGTTTTAGTCTCGAAGTGTCAATTAGATTTGGTGGTTTGGTCCTTGTTAAGTAGGTTAACTGTAACATTGTTAAAGATGGAGTTGTTGGGACATCATAATTACTTGTTACATGGTTCCTAAGAAAGATAACTGCAGATGATTTGAGATGACTTTTCTCTGGGAAATTAAGGTAACCCATTTTGACTCTTCATGAAGGCTCGAAAGCTCATTCATTTAATCTCTTTTCTTTTCGATTATCAGACGATGGCCTTTTTCTAGGCATTATATCTCCATCTCCTAGAAAGCATAAGCCACAATCTATGTAGATTACAACTTCCCATGCTTGGTGCCCAACAACCAAGGATTAGTGTTTAGGAATCATGTTAAACAGCAAACTATACTTGGAATGGACACAAGCCTCATAATATGCCGAATTTTTTTACTAAAAGCTCTTTTAAACATTTTGATATTTGAGAAATTATAATTCACTAGGCATGAGATAAGATGCACATATCCATCCTGTACTCCACAAATATTTGATTGGAATAACAAATAATTATACAGCAGACTCGGAAATTTTTTATATAAGAAATTATGTAAGAACTCGTTTTAATACAAACGAACTAAATAGGAACGTAATTGTAATAGCATTGCAGCTGTGCTTTTCCTTAGATTAAAGATAAATGCAATTGTGTAATGATAAATAACATAAACTTAATTGTCATCATACTATGGAGTATGGATCAAGCGGTATGGGCAGGGCGAGGAGAAACCAATTATCTACAAATAGTATTGTAAATAATTACATGTAAAAGAGACGTGGAAGAACTAATGCTGAATGATTGTAGATCAAGTTGTGACATAAACAGCGAAAGGACTTTGAATTTGACTGTACCAACATTGACGTAAAGTACCCCAAAGGAGAGCCTTGTCCAATGATTCAAGAGTGGTATTTCGGTCTCTCTGTTTGTGTTTCCCAATACCCCTGATGTTTTGCATGTTCCCCACACAATGTCTAGTGTCAGTAACATGATGGGTTTTCCTTAACAAGAAGCACACAGCTTGCTCTGTGCATATGCCAAAAAAAACATTATCTTGACTCTCTTGTCTCTCATCTTCCGTCCATTCAAGGTTTAAAGACGAGAATTGAGTGGACTTTAGAAAAGGGAAATGTATAGGGAAGAGGAAGAGAAGGGCTTTTGAAGTTTGAATATTGTGTCGATGAGGTCACCATGTACAAGTCGATGAAGAAAATAGGGTAAAAAGAATAGACATTTGGAAATGAAACAGAACCTGCAGAACTGCATGTTTTGGTGAAAGTGGAGAGAATAGTTTAAAAGGGTGAGCAGCCGGCGCACGTCAACATCCTCGGACACTCATATCATCTCTCACCCTTTATATCACACGACACAAATTTTCATGGACTAATAAGTTGTGGTTCATGCTTGTGTCTTGGTTAAGAAAAAGCCTTGTCTTTGTAGTCTCTATGTATTATACATTTATTATCCATATTTGTCCCGCAAACTGAATAATATAAAAGAAAATAAACGAAATAAAAACATTTAAAATATATGTTTGTCAATGTGTACAGATTTAGCCTTATAATTGGACCTCAATTTAGCCTTATAATTAACCTTAGATTTATCTACTAACTTTATTTCGTAATTTAGCATAAATTACTTTGTATATATGGATGCATTGTGCCAAATATACATAAGACAAATGAAAACACTTTTGTAACATGTCAGGGTATGATATTAAATTGAGGAATATAAAAGTTTACCTAGCCACTTGATCTTTAACCAAAAAGAAAATTCGAACAAGAACAGAAGAACAAAGTTTGTTTCAAGATATTTAAAACCCAACCACAAGAGCATGCATATCCCAATTCAAGCAAATTATGAATTGAATGAAGCATGATTGAAAGAAGAAGAACAAATAAAGACTACTAATTGTTGAAACAAAATCAATTAGAAAGTAGCATACGAAGCATGAAAATCTTGCGATGCATTTTAATTATTCAACAAGAATAATAATAAAGATAAACCTCACGAAATAATGTCATAAAATTGTACCCCCTAGTGATGGTTGAACCTCCCTATATATAGGAAAGGGGTTGATTAAAAATTAAGGAAAATAAATTACCTTAAACCTATAATTGCTTAATGTTGGGCCCCGAAATTTTTATTTATTTATTGATTTATTCGTTTACTTTATTTATTCTTTATTTTTGCTTTAATTGTTTTATTTATACATATAAATATATTTTAATATAGTTGAGTCTTGAAATTTGCAAGTATGAATGGGAATTAAAATTTGAAATTAGAATGAAGGGTTAGGATT
>JANJEY010000009.1:27949603-27962735 GCA_024703695.1 Erythroxylum cataractarum
CGATTACTTTTTTCATCCTAATTTTTTCAATTTATAATGTCAACAAAACCCTTTCTTTATCTTTACGCAACATTTTTATAGGTTCCCTCCTTATTCTGTGCTGCATTTTACCTCGCCAACCTTCGTCTTATTCTTCCTTCTCAATAAATTTGTGAAATAATTATCACATTTATACTCCAATTTCGTTATTTTAATGCCAGATATGATTCCAGCTATTTTGAGCGCAAAAGATATTTGAAAAATGCCATAAAGGAGATATATGATCGTCAAAATCAGCTAGATGAGTTACTTATCTAATACCATGCGCGGAATTAAAAGGCACATAGTAGTTCAGATGGACTTCGCTACGTTGAGATGTATGAAACTAGTCGAATGATAAAGATGACCAACGATCTCAAAGAAGTAAACTTCGAGACTAGGAATTTATGAAGCATACATTACAAAACATATAGATTAAAGTATCTTTATACTGCTGATGTCAGTAGTACATATGTGAACTATTTTTATCTTATATGAAAGAAAGTCATTTCATCTTAATTCTTCTTCATGTTAAATTTTGGCATGTGTATAAATTCATTGGATAATTTCACTGCGCAAATGTGCAGTGTTAACCTGCTGGTATATGTATATATATATATAGAGCGAGTCGGAGTGTAACCGTCTTGTTGCTGTCGGACAATGGCAAACCCTCCAAAACCGTGGAAGGCAGAGTACGCCAAGTCGGGTCGATCTTCATGCAAGACCTGCAAGAACACCATCGACAAAGAGACTCTCAGGCTCGGCAAGATGGTCCAAGCCTCCCAATTCGACGGCTTCATGCCTGTATCCTTCTTATTATTTACTCTCACTCTTCATTTGCCCTTCAAGTTCGCGCCTTTTTCCACTTCTCCAAGTTGAAAACCTACCTGCATTTGCATTTATCCTCAAGTTTCTTTCTTTCTGATGTTGATGCCTTCTTGGATCATCTATAGTCGTTCCTCTTCTAATTCACCGTCCGTCATTTTTAATGCTCAAAGATTCATCTTTTCTCTTTCTTTTTTTTTTTGGGTATTTTCTGTATTTATATTACTTTGAGCTACCATCTTTATGATCAATCTCCTGCAAATAAATGGGAGCTTTCAGTATTCTTTTCTATATAAATTGCATGTTATTTTTTCATTTCCTCTTTAACCTCATATGTCATCAAATTTGTGGATTAACTTATGATTTTGTGGTTGTATTTTATAGGCAAGCAGTGTTGTTACTTTTAGACTGTGTTTGCTTATTTCAGTATGATTATCTCTGGTATAATTGTTTGAGGTCTGTAAACAAACTTGGTTTGATGATCTAGCTTAAAAGTTTTGCTCGTCGATACGCTCCCCCTTTTATTTATTTATTTTTGAGAAGAGCAAATAAATGGAACATGGTCCAAATCTGATGTGTAATACTTTGCTATTTAGATGTGGAACCATGCCAGCTGCATACTGAAGAAAGCAAAACAACTAAAAGCGTGAGTGTCTTTGCAACTTTATGTCATAAGTTTCCAAAGATGAATTGGAGGACAAAGTAACTTTATTCTGTTTCTTCATTGTGGTATTAGAATTGAAGATGTTGAGGGTTTAGAATCACTCCGATGGGAAGATCAACAGAAGATTAGGAAGTATATTGAGAATGATGGTCCAACAAGTACAAACAGTACAACTGAATATGGTGTTGAAGTTTCGCAAACTTCTCGTGCTACTTGCAAGCATTGCACCCAAAAGATCACAAAAGGACAGGTGGGTATTTACATTTATCTGTTAACATTCAAATTGGGGGAGCCTCAGTGCAGTTAGTATGACAAGCCCGGTCTATGACCTATTGTACGTGCCTTAAAAATTTGGATTCTTTTTCTATCTTTTTTATTTTCTTTTTGGGATGGACGCAACTGCTCTTTGATTAGAGCACCACGTAACCAGTTTTCACTACTTGCCAAACAACTGGTAGGCTTCTCTTCTTCAATGCCCTTGTTAATAAGTTGGTAGAAGTGCCTGCTGGCAAAGTAATAAAAGAGAAAGGGAAAATCTCAAGATGTGACAAGACATGATTCTTAATTTTCATAAGCTTGTTTTTGCTAATGTGTGGCAAAGTAACAAAAGAGAAAAGGAAAATCTCAAGATGTGACAAGACATAATTCTTAATTTTCATAAGCTTGTTTTGCTGATGTGTGGTGTATTTACCTTAATTCCATCCACTCTATCTAAATTACAATCAAAGGATTGTTTCCCCATTTAGATAGGGTTAAGAGCATAGGAGATGGTCTTGTGTGGCTTTTTAACCATATATATTTTTAAGTTTATTGAAGTGAATTCTGCATCATTTTGGCATATTGTACAATTGTAACTGTAATATATTTGAATGTATTTACATAATCTGATTTCTTTATTGTTTTTTACTCACGTGTTGAGTACATAATCAATTCATTTCCCCAAAATTACAAAATCATTTTAGGTTCGTATGTCTTCCAAGCCAACTGGACAAGGAGCAAAGGGATTATCTTGGCATCATGCTAACTGCTATATGGATTTGTATCCATCTACCGAAGTGGAGAAGCTGCCTGGATGGGAAAATCTCTCAGCATCTGATCAAGAAGCTGTTAGTTCACTGGTTAAGAACATTGCTTCCTCAGCTGATGATGGTAATGACAATTGCATACATTCATGAATGTCAGAGAATGATTATGTTGCTAGTTTCTGTATTTTTCTTAATGTTGCTAGTTTCTGTATTTTTCTTAATGTTGCTAGTTTCTGTATTTTTCTCATTCTTGTTATGTCATTATTCACTGAAGTTAAGGGAGAAGAGGGCAAGGAACAGCAACAATCCGCTACCAAAGTTGGTGCAAAACGTATAAATAACTTTGGTGATAATCAGAAGTCAAAGTATGCGAAAGAAGGAGATGTAGCAACTAGCAGGGCTAAGTCTAATAATGATTTGGAAAGTAAACTGGAGTCCCAATCCAAAGAATTGTGGGCTTTGAAGGATGATCTCAAAAAGCATGTAACTACGGCAGAGTTGCGAGAAGTGCTTGAGGAAAATGGTCAAGATTCTACTGGATCAGAACTTGATTTGCGGGATAGATGGTAATTCACTTTTTAGGAGACTTTGAGCATCCTTATATGGATTTTGTAAGTGATCCGTGTGACTTTCTGATGAATACAACGTCGCGACATGATTTCATCTCTTACTAAAACTAAGAAGTTCCAGTCCTTTTAATATATTTTCAAGTGAATTTTCACTTTCTAATTGGTAACACAGTTGTTTGTAGGATTTGATCTTCTGGGTAAAATGTGTTCAAATTGAGAATTGACACATTTTGGTCGGTAACATTGTATTTAAGATTTGAGTTTCATACGCCTTGGTGTCTGATTGTCCTTGGACCATCTTGACAATACAACATCACAACATGATTTCATCTCTTACTAAAACTAAGAAGTTCCAGTTATTTTTATATATTTTCAAGTGGATTTTCACTTTCTAATTGGTAACACAGTTGTTTGTAGGATTTGATCTTCTAGGTAAAATGTGTTCAAATTGAGAATTGACACATTTTGGTCGGTAACATTGTAGTTAAGATTTGAGTTTCATACACCGCAGTGTCCAATTGTTCTTGGACCACCTTGGCAATGGGATGGGTGGATAGGTTCATAGATTTTTTTCTTGATCTGCTTGGTGATTCAACGTGAATAGGTATGCTGTTTGTTTGTTCAACAATGAACATGAGATTAGTGTTATTGGATATGTTGGACATAAATACACATGATTTATTTCTTCCAGGTCTATAATTTATGACTTTTGGCATGGTTGCTTGAATTGTTTGAGAAGTGAGGATGAGATTGTATTTTCTTTATCTTTGCTTCCTATTACACCTAATTTTAACTACTTGCTCCAAATTTTGCTGCAACTTAACTGGAGGAATCCTTTGTAGTGCTGATGGGATGATGTTTGGAGCACTTGATTCCTGCCCTATTTGTCATGGTTGTCTTCGTTATTCTGGAGGCATGTATAGGTGCCATGGCTACTTGTCAGAATGGAGCAAATGTTCATTCTCTGCTACTGAACCTGTACGTCTTCAAAGGAAGTGGAAAATCCCAGAAGGGACAGAGAATCCGTATCTTAAAAAGGTGTCCAGGATGAATTATTTTATGTATTAATTTTTTTTGGAAGATATATTTTATGTATTAATTATTTTGCAATATTATAGTTATAACTGTGTAGACCTTATCACAGTGGTTCAAATCACAAAAGAGCCGCAAACCAGTTAGGATAATACCTTTGGCTTCCCTGAGCACCACTTCTGGGAGCCAAGTTGTCAAACGCCAGTCACAGAACAGTGAAAGTTTAAAAGATCTAACAGTTGCTATCACTGGCGTCTCAGAGGAATCGATTGTATGCTCTTACTTTGGGATTGGTGCAATTATGTCTTCATGTTGTGTTATTGACTTGATATTTTTACTTATTTTACTGTTGCAGGAACATTGGAAGGGAAAGATTGAGGGAGCAGGAGGGCAGTTTCATTCTAAGATCAAGAAGGGTAGCAGTTTTGTGCATTTGATTCCAAGTTGGAAAATAATGTTTGTTGTGAAGAATTCTGACATTATTCTGGTCATTTTTGCTTACCTATTTAATTGCAGGTACAAACTGCTTAATTGTGAGTGGGACACCAGATCATGCAGATGCTGAGATACGGAAGGCTAGGTAAAGCTGCTTTCCACTTCTCTGGTTTTTTCTTTTATCAATATTGTGGCTGGATTTGAATGATGTGGTTGTTAGGAGGATGAAATTGCCGCTTGTTCGGGAAGATTACCTAATTGACTCTTTTGAAAGGCAAAAGAAACTTCCATTTGATTTGTACAAAATAGAGGCTGTGGCTGACGCCTCTAGCATGGTCACTGTCAAAGTGAAAGGCCGGAGTGCTGTGCATGAAGCATCTGGTTTGCAAGATACCGGCCACATCCTCGAGGATGGGAAGACCATCTACAATACAACATTAAATATGTCTGACTTGTCAACTGGTATTAACAGGTGGATTTGTCTGATATCATATTAACTTTTTTCTCGTGTACATTTCTTATGAATTGTCTTCTTTGAATTTTGGGCCTGTTTCTGCATTTATTATTGTTGGCTTGGCCAGACAATGCCATGCCATCTATCTGATGCTTGTCAATTGATAAAAAAGGATGCTATAGGAGTCATTAGTCATTACTCAATCTACATGTGAATAAAAAAAAATAAAAAAAAAAACACTTGAGGATAAGTTGAACTAGATTTACTTGAGCTTATGCCGCAATCAATTTCAATGCATCTTTATTCTTTCTTAATATATTATGGTTTGTTTTATAATATTTTAACTTTTTGCTTGTTTTCCATGAAAAAGCTACTATATTCTTCAGATAATTGAAAATGACAGAGGATCAGATTGTCATGTCTTCCGGAAATGGGGAAGGATAGGGAATGAAAAAATTGGAGGAAAGAAACTGGATGAAATGTCCAAATCAGATGCAATATGTGAATTTAAGCGTTTGTTTCTTGAGAAGACTGGGAATTCCTGGGAAGCTTGGGAGCAGAAGAAAAATTTTCAAAAGAAACCTGGCAGATTCTTCCCATTGGATATTGTACTGTTTGTTAGCTTTCAATATACCTGTTATCAAACTACTTGCTTAATTTATATGATTCATCTCATTTTGTTCTTTAACTATGTTCAAACTCAAAGGACTATGGAGAGAATAAACAAGTGGGAAGGAGAAATATTAACAGTGCGGATAGCAAACTTGCCCCTCAAGTAGTTGAATTGATGAAGATGCTCTTTAATGTGGAAACTTACAGGTAGAAGTAATTCTCTTCATTTTCTTCATCACAATTCCTTTGAGGATCTCATTTCTGAAGGATTGTCAACTGTTTCACAGAGCTGCAATGATGGAATTTGAGATTAATATGTCAGAAATGCCACTTGGAAAGTTGAGCAAGAGCAATATCCAGAGGGGTACTTATTATGCCTTTTGCTATTTCATTCATTCATTTCTTCTTCGTTTTACTTTTGTGTGTATGATCACTTCAGATTTCATTCATACAATATTATACAGTTCTAAGAGGTCTGAAATGTTGCATTGGTTAATTGACTGTATACATTTTATATTTTCCAGGTTTTGAGGCATTGACCGAAATTCAGAATTTATTAAATAGTAATACACTCAATTCTACAGTTAAAGAAAGTTTGATTGTTGATGCCAGCAATAGGTTTTTCACCGTGATTCCTTCTATTCATCCGCATGTTATTAGAGATGATGATGATTTTAAGGCAAAGGTACAGAACTCTTCATGTTGTTTGCTTCCTTTATATTTCTTCACTTCCCGCTAAGATTCTTGACTTTTTTCAAAATTTGCGTTGATTTGATCTATCATCTTCTTGGTAGTATGCATATCATCTTACATCATTGTCTCAATTTTATCTGCTCTGCTGCTTCTTCTGATTTCATCACCAACATGTATAATAAGGGAATAAGCTGTTTGAATCTACTTGATTTTTAGTTTTCATTTCATGATTTTGGTAAAATTGTTTACTTGTTTAAATGAATGTAATTATACTTTTATTATTATACTAAATATATTAACTTTGAGTTTGATTGTGGGGAATTAGATAAATTAATTTTATTAACTAGACGAGTAATAAATTTTTATTTATTATGAAATATTTATCAATTACTACTAATTATAATACAAATTAATTATAAAAATGAGATTTTTATTGAGTTGTTGTTGTTACCATGTAATGTTTATTATAATCTAAATTAATACTCATTGAATTTAGTATTATAATACATAAAGCTATATAAAATTTTTATTTTAATAATAATTAAGTAATAATTTCTAAATTTTATTTCTTATTACTATATAGTGATGAATTTATTCCTTCTATGATATGTACCAATGGTTTATTATTAGCATTTATAATCAAAATACATAATAAAAATACTTTATTTTAAATTATTTTAAACCAAAATTCTATTTCTAAAAATGTTAAAAACAAATAAATCTTAATTTTTAAGTCTATGTTTTATTATTTAAAATTAATCTTCAATTTTAAAATTTTTTAAATAGTTTAGCCGTAATTATTTTATTTTTAAAATGTAATAATATGAAAATATAGTCATTCTGATTGTATATTTTGAAAATGTTTTATTTTAATAAAATATTATTTAAATGATAAATTAAGTTGTTTATTATCGAATAATATAATATAATGGTCATAAGTTTTTGTTTAGTAGTTAATATTAAATAATGAATTGTATTAAAAATAAAAAATCACTTTTTGTGATTGTCATAAATTATGAAAAAAGGAATAACTAAAAATGAAAACTAAAAACAGAATCATAAATAAACATCCTTCTTTACTACATTTGGAAGAAAAAAAATCAAACTAATCAGCCTTGGTGGATCTTGATTTGGCTCCTTGATTTAAGCACCATGGTGGTATGCTTCTTGCCTATTGAATTGATGAAAGCCATTATGAAGTGATGACAGTTGACCCATATTATTAACAAATTGCATGGGAAGGGTGAAAATTGGAGTTAGCAGTAACTGACAATGCTTAACATTTTAGTAATTCTTTGTTCAGGATTATTAATAGCCATCAGATCAGTTTTCAATCCTGCTAATTCAACAAGTTTAATGGAAAAATATAGAACTAAAAATTTTGAAATTCTGTTGTCTCTATTGTAGGTTAAAATGCTAGAAGCACTCCAAGATATTGAGATAGCTTCCAGATTAGTAGGTTTTGATCTTGACAGTGAGGAACCCCTTGATGATAAGTACAAGAAACTTCGTTGTGGTATTAATCCACTTTCTCATGACAGTGAAGATTACCAGCTGATTGAGAAGTATCTCAGAACTACTCATGCTCCTACTCATACAGTGGGTTACATTTCATGGCACTTTGGCACTGAACAGTCTTAAAAAAGTTCTCGTGGTGTTTTTATTCTTTTCTTCTTGCTATCTTTTTCATTTATAATGTGTTGGTGCTTGATACTATTGTCAGGAGTGGAGTCTGGAACTGGAAGAAGTGTTTTCACTGGAGAGGGAAGGGGAATTTGATAGGTTTACACCTTATCGAGACAAGCTTAAGAACAAAATGCTGCTATGGCATGGTAAACTTTTGCTATTAGTTCCTGTGATCTGCTGTAAATACAGATTCCAAGGAATCCACAATGCTTCAGCTACGAGAAATTAGTATTTGTAATGGGATGAGAAGTTGTTATGTATTTGCAGGTTCTCGGTTGACTAACTTTGTGGGAATACTTAGCCAAGGTCTGAGAATAGCTCCTCCTGAAGCTCCAGCTACTGGCTATATGGTCTCATCTCTCCCTCTCTCTCTGTGTTGTGTTTGTAGCAAATGAGAAATTATGTATATGTCTAGGTTGATGTATAGATTTTACCTGCTTTTTCTTTAATGTACACGTGCTTCTGCAATGCTGATGGTTACTTGCTTCTATACTACAGTTTGGCAAAGGGATTTATTTTGCTGACCTAGTCAGTAAGAGTGCTCAGTATTGCTTTACTGATAAGAAAAATCCTATAGGACTGATGCTTCTTAGTGAAGTTGCCCTAGGGGAGGTTTATGAACTGAAGAAAGCGTTGGTGAGTTCACTTTATATGCCTACATATGTTTATGAGTATATGCATGCTGCCCTTCCTGTTTTATGGCATGTCATACTGGCTAATTACTAAGTCAATGAACTCATTCAACCTGAAATATTTTTGTTTAATCATTTGCTAAAATGCATCCTTATCTGAACCGCATATGGTGGTACCAAGCATTCATCATTCACCTGATATTTTTAGATTATTTGCAGTGAAGTTTTGAATTATGTGGTCTTCGTTGAATGCGTTGTTCTTTGTCAGTCAGTTACCTCTTGTAACGATGATTTCATTATGGACAGTATTTGGAGAAACCTCCTGAAGGAAAGCACTCTACAAAAGGATTGGGGAAGAAAGTTCCCAAAGAATCAGAATTTGTGCACTGGAGGAATGATGTTGTCATTCCTTGTGGAAAACCAATGACATCAAATGTGAAGAACTCTGAGTTGATGTATAACGAGTACATAGTCTACAATACATCTCAAGTAAGGCTGGTTTACCCAAATAACCTTACTTCTTGAAACTGCTAGTCAAACTAGAAACAACTGATGCTTGCTGATTGCAAATTTGTCATTGTGAAATTTGCCTGACTATAAAATTTTTCAAAGAAACTCTTGAATAGGTTGAATGTTGTTTGGAAAGGGATGAAAACTTTTGCAAACTGCAGTAAGAATCATTGATTGGCTAATCAGTTGTCTCATATGGTACCTTTCCAACTGAAATTTGATACAAAGAGAAATTGCGCAACTTGATAAATAAAAGAATGGTTAAATGATTTCATTCTGCTGTATTGTCAATGCTAAAACTTAATGATTTCCCTGTAACGACACGATTCCTTATATAATGAGGTTATTTCCTTTGACAGGTCAAGATGCAATTTTTGTTGAAGGTTAGGTTCCATCACAAGAGGTGACGTGGTGGTTCAGGTGTATAGAATGGCAAGGGTCTTTACTGGAAATCCATTATGGATTGGGATTGCATGAGAAATTGGAAGGATTGATGGGATGGGATCTCATTTTGGAACTCACTGAGGTGTAGAAGAGGGTTTTTGTATTATATTAAACCATACATAACTAAGGCTCTCTTTCTCTTGTCCCAGACCATCAACTTGGTGTGTGTGAAGGTTATGTGTGAAGATGATACTTGCTGGTGCTAGTACTATTAATTGACTTCACTTATTGATAATATAGCCTCGCACGCACTAAGTTATAAGATTAGATGGGTAATCAGACAAAAATGTGGTTGACCCCAAAAATTTATTCATGCACGTGCAGGGCAATGGATGATTTAAACTCTCTCTCATCAGCCTTAGATTGTCAATTAACATTTAAGATTTAGTGCCTACGTAATTGTGTTCCGAAATTATTCATAAATACTTGGGTGTTGGTGTACCTAACATGAACACTCTTCATTTATAAAATTAGACCTTAGCTACATCGTACTTCTTCCCTCCAACCACATAACACCATGTCCATGTGTTCCTATTTAATTCTATCTGCTAGGAATTGGTGGATTAAGCAATTCCCACTTGGTTCATGTGTGTTTAGCAAGAAAGCAAAATTAAAAGGATGAAAATCTTTTATAAGCATCAAGCCACTGAATAAGGTGATTACGAGTGAGGAAGAGACAACCTATGTATGTCTATATAATATTTATATATGTACATTAGACACTCTACCACGGCTTAACTGCATCGGCTTCATGTCCTCGGAGCTCGTGACCAAAGGATAGGATAACTTTTCTTCTTAGACCCATTCTAACTCGAGCAGCATATAACCACTTCCATTTCATACTTTGGTCTTAGAGGTTGGCTTTTGTTAATTGACACTGAACCTTCTTTTCCGGAATCCATTAATTGTACTTTAAAATTGAGATTATTCCAGAGAACCCATTACTTTAATGGACGATGAGTGATCATTTGTTGAATGTGATTTCAGACGAGCTGTCTCAAAAAGAGTGAACTAATGACTTCAAAATCAAAAGGGAATATGCGAAAACCCAGCTTTTCTTAGCATTACATATTAAAGATAAGGAGCGAAAAAGAGAGATAAAGGAATAAGAGATGTTTTTTAAAATATTAATTAGTTTCTTCTTAGATGAACAGGGGCGCTTGAGTTTCCTAGAGCAATGACAAACATAGTTTTTAATTAATTAAAGCTTTGGATTCGAAGAAATAAATTAACTTGTTATATTGAAAGTATTCCCAAAGAAAATCCTAATTTATCAACTGGATTATGTGATGCATTACTGATTTCAATTCCGGCACAATTCCTTTTTACTCTTATTTTAATTTACTATCTTACTGGATCAGATAGTAGTTGCTTATTTTAGTGGCCATTTTTTAGCTGCTAGTTGCAAATTTTTCTCATCCAGTTTATATCCATTTATTAAGTGGCATCTAAATAGGAAGTTTGTTATTTTAATTCTTGTATAAATTCTGCATTTCCTCTAATGAAATTCATGCTGAAATTTTCTACCTATTTTGTAAAATCATCTCCATAACTTTTTTGTTTTATATCATTGTGTGCATTAACAGTGATATTAGAGCATTACTAGATCTTACAGGACCAAAATACAACAAAATTCTTTTAACTTAGAAATTAAAATGCTAGAAACAAAATTCTTTTAACTTAGAAATTAAAATGGCATCTAGCAGCCAATCCTTAAACCCACCTATCATCTTCACTGGTCAAAATTATCACATTTGGTCAGTAAAGATGCAAGTTTTTTTGGAAGCCTATCACCTCTGGGAAAATGTAACTGAAGATAAACCAAACCCTGCTCTACTAACAAATCCCACCTTAGCCCAAATCAAATTGAACAGTGAAGAAAAGGCAAAGAAATCTAGAGCTAAGTCACTTATTCAAAATTCAGTAGCAGACTCTATGTTCTACAGAATTATGGCTTGCAAAACTGCAAAGGAGACTTGGGAGAGGTTGAAGGAAGAATACCAAGATAGTGACAGAACACATCAAATGCAAGTGTTGAACTTGAAAAGAGAATTTGAGTCGTTGAACATGCAGGAGGATGAAACAATTAGTAAGTATGTTGATCAAATCTCCTTGATTGTTAATAACATAAGATTGCTTGTTGAAGAATTTGCAGAGATAGATTGTGGAGAAATTTCTTGTGATTCATCCTGAGAAGTTTGAATCCAAGATGTTTCACTTGAAGAGTCCAACGACCTAAGCAAAATCTCTTTAGGTGAGCTAATGAGCGCTCTTCAAGCACAAGAGCAAAGAAGGAATATGAGGCAAGAGAAATTCACTGAAGGGCTTTTTCTATGCAAAAGTAACCACCTGGTAAGGGAAAACAACATCTTAACCAGAAAAATAAGGTTAAGTTTGATGGTGGAAATAGCAGTGAAGGTTTAAAGAAGTCCTTCCCTCTTTGCAAACATTGCAAAACAACAACACCTAGAAAAATACTGTTGGTGGAAGTGTGATGTTGTATATGGCAATTACAAGCAGATTAGCCATATATCGAAAGTCTGCAAATCTAAAAACAAAGGCTCAAAACCTTCTCAAGCTCAATTGGCAGATGTAAATGATGCACAAGAAGAGCAACTCTTTGTCGTTTCTTGTTTCTCAACAAATGACTCCTCTAATGATTGGCTTATTGACGGCGGCTGAACTCATAATTTGCGCAATGATGCAGAGATGTTCAGGACCCTAGATGATACCTACAAATCTAGAGTAAAGGTAGGAAATGGAGAGTTCCTAAAAGTCAAAGGAAGAGGATCAGTGGCTGTCTTAACAAATTCAAGTATCAAAATTATTCCTGATGTTTTGTATATACCTGACATTAACCAAAATTTGTTGAGTGTTGGGCAAATGCTTGAAAAGAATTACTCACTTCTTTTTAAGGATCACAAATGCACTATTTTTGATCCTTTTGGAGTATAATTATTTTGTGTCAACATGAAAAAATAGAAGTTTTGTGGTACAGTAAAACCTCTATGAATGAATATTTTTAGGAACTGAAAAATTATTATCTTAGATGAGGTTATTAATTTATCGATAAATGAATATTTTATTAATTTATTGATAAATTAATATTTATTAATTTATAGAAAATTTTTATTTTTTACATTATATTTGTTAAATTAAACAATTAGTTTTTTCCGTAACTAAGAAAAGAAAATAAATAAACAATTAATTACTGATGGTGCATTGTATCTAAGTTTATTAATATTGTCAAAAATAAGTTTATTAATCTTAAATTACCGTGATTCAAAATAGAGTGCATGTAGGTACATTAGAACATAAAGTACTAGAATATTACGCTTGTAAAGATCCTAATTTGATAAGGAAAGAAAAAACCTACTTCTACTTGGAAAAGAAATCATATCCTTGTAAAAATTCTAATTCTACAAGGAAAGAAAGACTTACTTCTACTTGGAAAATGAATCATCTCCTTGTAAAGATCCTAATTCTACAAGGAAAGAAAGACCTACTTCTATTTGGAAAAGAAATCATCTCCT
>JANJEY010000009.1:27993736-28004259 GCA_024703695.1 Erythroxylum cataractarum
AACATCAACAAGATAGTATTTATTTATATCTTATATGTTCAATTTAAAATGTCAAAACCAAATAAAAGATATATATATATATATATATATATATATAATATCCTAACAATCTTCCCCTTTTTTACATTTTGTCACAAATATGAAACTCCCTTTAAATAACCTAATTGGACATATAACCATCAAAAGCAAATTCCTCTTGAGATGAAAAAAAAACTCCCCCTTAATCAAATATCAAGTTTCAAAGATGGATCTAAGAAGCAATAATTCAACATCAAGTTCCAAAGATGGATCTAAGAAGCAATAATGAACAATAATCTAAATTTCTCCCCCTTGGGACAAAAATATGTCAAAAAGCAAGACAAATAGTCACACATATACCTTGAAATCTTCCCCTGAATGGAACATTCGTCATAAACAATCTGGTGTCTCCCCCTTGGGACAAAATAGTATCAAAATGCATAATCATACCAGCGGAAGAGTTATAAGCACGCCAAGAAGACAAATCACTACCATTCAAAACACTACGAGATATGTTTGAAAGAGAGAGAGATACCCACGAGAGATCCATACTAATGAGAAAACTGAGTCGTCTTCGGTGGAGTCAAATAGAAGTCACAATGTAAACTACTAAAAAAATGAGACGACAATAGCAATATAAAAATAAAGAATTAAAAAAACAAATCTTTTCTTTTCTTTTTTCGTTTAATTTTTTTAGCAATACAAAAAATAATTCAAAAATGTAAAGCACACAATTCCTATGCCCTTTAAAGAATTTCAAACCTAGGCTTATTCCTCGTCACATTATCTCGATCATTGGTTTCTTCTTTTGAAGTAAGTAGCTTGTCCTCTATTTGACCAGTTGCTTTACAAATAGTAACTAACTGTGAATCTAGACAACTTCTTATTTTTCCTTCATAATGTCTTTGTATCTATAATTGACCCTTTCTAATCCAAGTGTGCTTCAGTAACATAGGTTACTGCTGCAAATTTAATGGCGAGTGTCTAAATTTTCGATTTTGACCCTTTTGAAACATTATTTGTAACATATTGTTGCATCTTGGCCTTATGTTCCCAACAACTTTGCAAAAATAACATGTCGGTATAATCTTCGATTCTTTCTCGATGTTTCTTCTTTTTGGATAGATCTAGATATATTATTTTTCTCCTCATTCACTTTAGAACACTCACCTTTATAGCCAATGCCTTGAAGATCTCCTTTAACCTTACCAATTTTCATTAACTTTTCTAGTTTTTTTGTGCCTCCATTCAATATTCTCAATCCCCTTTTAGTACTACTAATTTCATTCTAACTTCACCAAGCTCATCTGACGTCAACATTAATTTCTTTTCTAACTCTTGAATGATGTTCTTCATAGAGAGATTCTCTTTGTTCGATCTTTCTTTCTTTCTACATATTTTCACCCATTTTTCATACATTAACTCATAGCCTTCATAAATATCTTCCTTTTTATCATCTAAAGCACTTTCATTACTGTCATAATTTGAGATTGAGCTTTGAGCTGAGTTAATTGCATTTTGCCCAAAATTTCCCAATTTACTCACTTTTTTGTCTTTAGTTTCCTTCTCAGTTACTGGTAAACAAGTAACCAAACTTTTTCTATACAAAGTAACTAATGCATCATTATTCATAACTTCTTCTTCACTTCCGGATTCGTAATCACTCCAAGTGCTTGTATAGGATTTTCCTTTTCTCTTCTTCAAGGTATTAGCACATTCCGCTTGAACATGTCCGAAGCCTTGACACTCATGACATTGAATTCTCTTTACCTTTTTTTTCTTCCTTTTGAGTTTTGGCTTGTTATTTGGAATTATTGTTTGATGAGATCCCGCCTTTTTTTCTAAACTCAGTTATGTTGTTTTTCACTCTCTTCAGCCACTTACTAAACTCTTGTATAATAGCTCAATATCATCATTCTCGTCTGATTCATCTTCTAAGTCATTCACGACTTTACCAATCTTGGCTTGCAATGCTAATCCTTTCTTCTTATCTTGATTGTCCTGTAACAAATTCATTTCAAAATTGGTAACAATTCCAATTGCCTTCTCCAATGACAAGTCATTGATGTCATGAGCCTCCTCAATTGCTGCAATTTTCGGAATAAATCTTGTAAGTAGTGATCTCAACGTCTTTTTTGATTAGTTTTAGATTGGAATATTTCTTCCCCAATTGATATGCCTAATTTGCTACTTCTCATAATCTTTCATGAAAATCTTCAATAGTCTCATTTTCATCAATCCTCAGTTCTTCAAATCTCACAGCTAACATCTGTAGTTTCGACGCTGTCACAGATTTGGACCCTTCATGAATAATTTGCAAAGCATCCCACGCTTCTTTAGTGGATTCGTAGGCAAATATCACAGAAAAGCATCCCTCATCAACAACACTGAATATCACATGCATTGCTTGTGAATTTTCAAGTGCATTTTCTTTTTCGACTCTTGTCCATTCAAATGGATCTTTTTGAACAACCTCTCCTTTTATCATTAGTGATCATCAGGTGCGTCCACTCATGTACTACTGAATCCTAAGCTTTTGTGCCCTGAGCTTGGATGAAGACTCTCACCCGTGATTTCCATGTAGAATAGTTAAAGTCGTCTAACAGTGGTGATCTGATAATTGATGCTCTTTCTCTTATGGCCATGTTTGCGAAACTAAGATCTGTACCAACTTGCTACCAAGTTCTGAATCGTTGGCCTTTCCCTGCTACCAATTGAAAAACTGAAGAGGGTAATTGTTTCACAAACTTTTCAATTTTTCCATGGACATCTCTGGCATAAATGAAATCAAAAGCAACCAAAAACAAAATAATAAAAACACCATAAATTTGGTAACGCAGTTCAACACACTTTGCCTACGTCTACGGGGCCCTCACCCAGCTTAATCACTTTCACTGAAGTGCAATAGATTTACCCAAGGCTTTACTGAGTCAACACCACTTAACCCTCGATACTATCTCTCAACCTCACTTCCCGTGAAAGAATTTTACACCTAATAACTCGGCCGGCTCATGTTAACCTCAACAGAGGATTTTCTCACCACTCTTTTTAATTAAAAGACAATTAATAAAAAATAGCTCAAGTGATAAATCAACTAAGAATAAAAACGGAAAACACTTGAGATAAAAGAAAGACTTCCCTATGGTTTCAACTTCTCGAAATACATCTGAAAATTTGTCCACCAATTGAACGGATTCATCTCAACTTCAACAAAATCTCATATGAAGACGTCTTGAAAAAGTAAGCCACAAATCCATTGCATCGTAGCCAATCCAATCTTCACCGTAGCATCTTTCACTCAACATACGTTATTTAGCTCACTATCGTGACATATGCAATACCACAGTATTTGTTCCAGCTATGGATAGAGACGTAAACCAACTTCAGCAAATATAGATACATAGATCAACTTCAACAAAGATAGAGATGTACATCAACTTCACATAAGCTACTTTTCTAGGTTGACGTGATCATGATGCAGGCAATAAGAATGCATTTATTGCTTCATTCAATTTTGGGTAAAAGAATGATATTGGGTCTTTAGCTTTTGCCACAGAAAATTTCCATCCCACATAAATACTTCATAAGCTTTCCATTTATGCCACAATGTGAGTGTCCTCCATGATACTCACACAATTCACTTTTTAACACCTATTGCACATTCTTTCAAGACACCTGCACAAGGCCACTACTCACTATTTATTTTCCTAATCTCCCATGCAAGGCCACTGCTTGCTCACATCAACATTGTTATCGCACAATCCAGTTGATGAACATTCACCTCAACTCCTCTCACGCCAACACCAGCTCTCATTCAATTATAGATAAAAACATGCACAATATACACCCACGTGTCTCATCTTCATAATTCCACACCTCCACACAAAATACCGGACACACACACACCAGCTAGATTGGCTTCTACCGTAGATACCAGATATGCACAAATCTCTGACACAATCAAAGTCCCACTTAAATTCAAACATGCAACAACCTCATCCTTTTAATTTCATCAATCCACAAAACTAGCAGTAATTTCGAACATGTCCAGCTATAAGACTATTCCAATATCAATATGATAGTATTTATTTATATCTTATATGTCTAATTTAAAATGTCAAAACCAAATAAAAGATATATATAATATATCCTAACAAAATGTTTCACTTTTAAAGGTGAATATTTTACACAAATCTTCTTATGATTTGAGAACGGAGGTGTTTTTCTTTCTTTATGGCTTTAATTATTTTAAATTTTGGGACTTTGTTTCGATAATGATTAATCGACTTTAGAATTGGTGTATAAATGTTTTGCTTAAATATCAAGTCTACTTGATTTAGTTAAACTGTATAATGCTATTATGTCTAGTTGAAGAGATCAAATTACAAAGGAAAATATTGAGTTTAATTTAAAAGAATAAATAGTAAAAAAATTGGTCTAACGCAAATGAAAATTAAAGGTTGTTGAAACTTAAACCAATTTCAACGTAAAATGGTGTTTAATTGAGAGTTTATTAATAGAATGGAATGAAATGTAATATTATTTGAGATGAGAGTTTATAATGAAATAAAATATAATGAGATGAAAAAGGAAAATTTTATATTAGCTCTCATTTCATTTTAAATAGTAAAAATGAGAAACCTTAAATTTGAGAGCTTTAGGATAGATTGTAAAATGATGAATAACTTTTTACTATATTACATTATATTTTTTTTTAAACAAAATTTTATTATATTACATTATGAACTCTTTCGTCCTCCTTAAACAACAATTTTCTAATATTACATTTATTTTTATTACATTTAATTACAAACGATTTTTGTTTTTGTTCCGTGCCATTTAAAAGCCTTCGTCCTAGCTAAACTTAGCTTAGATAAAATCGGAGTCGGAAGGGTATATCTGGTCGTCAGTCATGCGGTGCACGTGTACTGGAGAAAATCTCCCACCCAAATCCTAATCATGCTGACTGTCCGCACGTGCGGCACTCTTTGATGGTTTTACACCTCATTATTGCGGAGCAAAGTTGTGGGACCGACCTTGTACACTGCCACATCATCACTCATTTGATCCATTTTAAACGGCTAGTTACAAACGGAAGACTTAACCATTCCGCTCTACTTCCTATAATTGCCTTTTTGTCTTTTTCTTCTGCAATGGCATTTCAAGTTTAAACTTGTGTTTTAAAATTTGCAATATTTTTTTCATGAGAATTTAGGTGAGTATTTTCAATTGGTTCATAGACTAACTAAAACAAAAAACAAAAGCAACAAAGAAGGGGAGCTTTAGGTACACGCGAATCTAGAAGTGGCAAAACCAAACAACTTATCTTGGCTTGACTCGCATAACACTAATGAAACAAGACTAACGTCTGATTGCGTATTTTGGAGACTGAGCTGAGGAAATTGATCAATCTATGACCAGTCAAGCCGACATAGAGGTTGCATATGGGGCCATTGCACGTGTGTGATGATTGCAGTATGCAGAAATGTTTTATTCTCAATCTAGAAGATAAGCTAATCTTCATTGTTTAACCTCACAAATGCAATGGGGGGTATCCAACATGCTCATAATGCCTTAATGTAATAGAGCTTAGGCTACATAAAAGCAATTAAATACGCTAATACTTAATACACTTTAGCTTATGTAGAAGTTTTGGATTAAGTGTTGTGTAATATATATAAAGGTTTACTATATTACAGCTGACGTTAAAACGTCAATTTATATCCCGACAACGCACATGTTTTGTTGCTTGACAACAGAGAAACAGAATTAGAAACGTTCGACGTCAGGATTGTATTTAAACCTTTACTTAAACTCTAGTTTAAGTCGTGCAGTTTAATGAAAGGTTTTATAAATTCTCGGGGTATTTTGAACGGGGGGCATCTGTTCAAAGTCCAAACCATGATATAAGGACTGATAATTATATTATGTATATAAGTTCTAGGTGGCTACACACGAGGACAATGCAGGATGTCACTTCAATTGCAACGATGGAAGTTTATTATGTGATGAGCTATCCATGACTTGGACTACTAGCTAAGAGGGCATGGGTCACATCCACAGATGGAGACAACCTGGGAGGAACTATGAAGCGGGGATCAAGAGTCAAGACACAAGTTAACTTCATCCCAAGGATTGTTTTGACCAGAGTGGGAACATGTACCGCTACTTGAAATTTTAAGAATAAAAAGAATTAGATAATGAGGGGTAGATTAATTGGTTCAGATTTTTTATTTAAGACTCTTTCTTTAAAAGAGGTTTTGAGTTCAAGTCAAACTAAAGGAGGAGAAATAGACATCTTCCTATTGATGATCCTCTATCTTCCTGGGCAAAACTCCTTGGTGGAATCAATTACGAACGTCTCGTTTTCAGCGATAGTGTGGGAGTTGGAGTTGCTAGGAAACCTGGGGGCTGATGGGAACCTGATGCTGAGCAGGGGGAGCCAGTGATCAATCATCAAACTGAACAATCTAGAGTATGTGAAGATTCATTGTGCGCAGACGTGTACAATTTACGTAAGAACCTGAGGGATCTTAGGTTTCAGATTTACATCCTCTAGACTCTTGAGATAAGATTGTAGGAGCTTAAGATTAGTCTGACAGGAACTTAAGATTAGTCTGACTAAATCAGAATACCTAATATATAAAAAAAAAAAAAAATCAAAAGAACCAGAAGTCTGTCTGTTTACTTTGGAATTCCTTTCGGCGTAGAAACTTCGGGCTACTACCCATGAAGTCCAAGACCTATGGGCCATCACCGCCACATATAGAAAAATATTTCTTTGCGTCTGACATGCTTTTGTGGCTTCCACTTTTCAAGTAAGACTCGGGCGTTAGCTTTAGCTTTCTTAGTTAGGCTGTGGAGAAAGATCACCGTCTTTTTTAGTGTTCCACGAATTCGAATAAATCCTACCATACGAAGATATTGTTAATTGCGTTACGCTATGCTTCTAAATTCTTTTTCTTTGGGTTAAATGGTAGCTATAAACTAAAATTTGAAAGAGAACTAAGTATGCATATCTTTATCTTAATCTATTTTACATATAATTAAATTAGAGTACTTATCTCACTAGATTTATACTGGTTGAAGAAAACTCCTAAATTTGTATAGACTTAAATTATAGTTATAAAACAATAAATCGTTTGAAAGCACTAGCAATGTGTTTAAGAAATTAACTCATTTTAATAGTTATTAAAGGCAATTCAACATAAGAATGCTTTGGATTATATTTATTGAGAGAAGATTTTAGCAATATTCCAAATCTAGAATTCACAATTAATTTGTTTAACAATTTTTCTATTAAAAAACATTTGTATATAACGTAGAAACTCTCCAGTTTGGGCAGATGAACTTTTTGTTTATTTTTCAATTTTATACTTTGATTTAGTTTAATAATTTTTATTAATATAAATTGATCAATTTATTAATTAATCAGTCAATTTTTATAAATTAATTAGTTTTTATAAATCAATTAATTTTATTTAATAGTCTCTTTCTTTAATTTTTTATGAACAAGGACAATATTTTTTGATCAATTTTCATATTTTTAAATTTTATTCAAACCTTAACTAATTTTATAACAGTATTATACCGATTAAACATTTAAATCTTAAATCCTCTTTCTTATCTCTTAAGTTTTCATCCAAATTTTAAAACATTGGTAGAAAATATCATGTACAAAATCTTTAGTTACAATAATTAATACTTTATTTTCAACTTTTACTTTTAATTTAAGGAAAAAAATAAATAATAAGTTGAAACTTTCTATGGATATATTAGAGTTATTCTTGTAGTTGTCAAATATTAGAGATATAATTGACAAAAACGTCTTACCATACATTAAAAAAGATATCGCAAAGCTTTTAAAATTTTATTATTATAATTTGGTAACTTGATTTATATTAAAACAACTTTGAATATTATTCGAAGCCGTGATTTTCAAATGGGCATAGAGCTAGTTGATATGTAGGAGTGGACTATCACGTTATGAGGACGACATTAGATTTCAGTATAAATACAAATATTATAACTTATGAACAAAAAAACAGTGTTATTGATAAAAGCGTAATTAAAAAATTATTATTATATTGTTTTCATTTTGTAATTTAAATTTTATGATACTATTTGACCATACCATGTCTCTTATATTGATATGACCTTTTATATAAAGATTCAAAAAGTCGAATAATTTTTTTTTTCAAAAATAGTACCTGTAATAGGACTAGGACGACAGTACTGTGGAAATTTCATGGAGGAAATGGTGACTGGTACTTTTAATTTGGATTAAGGCCTAAGGTGAGTTGCAGTCGGTGCTCTCTATTCACATTGAAGCATTATTTTCCGCTTTTCCTTGGGTGCAGTGATAGGCTTAGGGTGGACTAGGATTGGTATTCAATTCTTGCGTGGCCATTGCTTTTTCTCCAAGGTAGGTAATGGTGGGGAAGCTTGACCTTTGCTTACAGTTATCTGGATAAAGCTAAAATGATATAGACCCTACTTCACGGACCGGATTGTTGTTCAAGCAAGCCTAACATCTTGGAGACTGTGCCCCGTTAAACTGGATTTTAGCTGAATAAGAGGACTGTATGTGCAATGAGTAAGCAAGTGATTACTGGTGCAGCTGCAATTAGAGCCCGCTGTTGATTGACTTACAGGCATGAGTATGGTATTCTTTGGAAATGTTTATCCAGAGGGTGTATTATTGCGATCAGTTTGCAGAATACCATACTATTTCGATATCGACCAAAAAATTATACTCAACGCATTAATATCATTTTAAATTTTGACATCGGCCTTTTTATCTCGTATCAACTAGTATTTAAAATACTGATTAATATCAACTCAAGATTAAAAATTAAAAACAGTTGAGGAACCAAATTAAAAATAATTAAAGGGCACTTAGTTAGCAAGTATGGAAAGAAAGGAACGATTAAGGAATGAAAAAAGATAGTTAATAAGATATTATGATTAGATAAACAATATATTTTTATCATTTTTGAGATAATACTCCATACCAATACTCCATACCACTGTAGTGAGAAACAAAATTTATGTTGATTTATGCTTTACAGCTAATTACTTGAGTTATAGTTTAATAACAAACTAGTTCTCAACTCCATACTTTGCATGGGTTGCTACAAAGTAAATAATGAATTTTAACTACATAATTGAAAGGAATATATTATTTAAAGTAACTAATTTTTATAAAAACTATATATTGATACAAATAATTTACCATCTTATGGAACTAACTTGTATAAATATTACTTGATTAATATATGATTAAAGTGTTATGTTAAGTACAATTCATATGAATCTTTTCGTTATTATGTGCTTTAACTTCAATATGAAGCAAAGTTTCATTTTGTTTAGCAAAATATTTTATGCTTGAATGCACAAATGATTCATTAATAGAATGAAACATGTTTATAAATATTATGTTTATTTATTGAACATTTCTTTTGAAGTTTAATTATGTAATAAGAAAGACGAATACATCTGTTGCAAAGAAGGAAAAATTGGAGATAATATATCTATATATTGCATGTCATAAAATAAGATTATGATAAAATAGAAATCTTACAAAGTGAGTCGTAAAGCATGAGAGCCATATTTATACAAGTGCAAAAGATAGATAGATAGTTTACTATTCAAGTACAACATACTTGCAGGCTCCAAAACAAATAGATAGTTTACTAAACAAAAGTAGCTGATAAAAAATTGGTCATTCTTAAACATTTCATAGTTAAGTTAATTTTTCTCTTTTGATTTTGGTGATCAATTTAGTTGAAAACATTTGTGATGATATTAAATCACATAAAGGCATATCATCCTTAGAAGTTTTTGATATTGGTCTCTTCATTTTTGAAATCTGGGGTGTGATTTAAGCTGAGAAAGTAATGTCTATTTTAGTGTCACAAATTGCAGCTCTATCATCCTGCGATTAAATAAACTCATTAGGTGGAATACATAATACATGAATATATTGAAGAAATAGATGTACATACTTTGTTATCAATTGTAGATAGAGAAATACACCCATCAAGAATGTTTTCTGAAAAGTAGTTGAGTGATTCAATTTGATTTGAATCCTGCAGAATGAAAAATATCTTATAAGAGAAGCAGATATGTTGGCACTTTTCTGTAGGTTACTATGTTATTGTTGTTTCAACAAACAAGAAATTAAACTTTGTAAAGCAAAAGATTGTCTTACAATTTCAGATGCAGAAATTGGTTGTGATGCTTTTGATTGAATAGAATCCTAGCATAAATTTAAATGAGTAAGAATAATCATTCATGTATGATCCATATTATACATAATATTAATGGTATGTACATACTTATTTGTTCACAGTATGTAATGATGATAGAGGTGCAATATCAATAAGAATGTTACTTAGTGATTCATCCAGAATTGAATCTTGCAAAGCAAAACTCAATAATTGATTACTGAATGCCTATTTAGATCTAATTAATTTAACAATGAATGGTTTTACAATGAGATA